>JAJHUR010132279.1:0-14844 GCA_027495735.1 Lutjanus campechanus | reverse complement strand
TGTACTGATGTCTCACAGATGACAGGACAACATACCGCAGGGACATGGTTCACAGTTGTGCATGTGGGTGTCAGCTGGCAAAAAAAACGTTGTTTCGATCTTTCAACAGATTGCGATGGTTTGAATAGCTCTTTTAACAATTATATTCAAATTAAAAGTATAGTTCAGATTTTTTTATGTGGAGTTAAATAAGGTACTTGATAGTCAGTGTACTGGCTACAATGGATGATAGTTGTCATGCTCCCCGTTTGGGGAAGTAGGGAGGGGCACCAGTGTGGAAGCTGTGGACAGGGTCAGCAACAAAAGGCATTTAAGCGATCTTAAAAACCTCCACATTAAAGATTTAGAACATTTCCCATGCTTTACTTTGCCATTAGAGAGCATTTTCTGATGAAAGGCCGTAGTTTTGTGTATAACCAATGACCAGACCATATTTTGTAAAACTTTTTGTACTTGTCTGCTTCTCCAAACTGGGGGCCATCTACTGCAGGAAATACACTGACAATCAATAAATGCCTCATACAACCTCACATCAAATAATCCGAACAATCCCCTGAAAGCAATTTTATGGGACCACCTTGAAAATTGGGGTCAAACCTGTGAACTGCATGGCAACAAAAAAGTCAAAGCACCTCATCTGCAGTTAGACCTCCTCTTCCTCCTCCTCGTTCAAAAGCTGACATATATAACTCTCAGCCTATAAGTATGTTCTGTACAGGCCTACACAAAGTACATACAGCTCTCTGCATGCGAGCCCCCTGTAACTGGGTCAGAGAAGAATCTGTTTCTCTATCATAACACATCATGTTATTCAACCTCCACGAGGAAAAACATGGTGACACAAGCATGTCACAATAGCATGTATGGCATTCACTCAACACATAACAGGAAGGCACATACTTTATGGGCAGTTGCCTTGTTCCAACAAGGAGCTGTGCTGTGATACAACAGGAACTTGAAAACAACTTAAGAAAAAACATCAACACCCGCTGCTATCTCTTTATGATAAAACTGGATAGTTTGAAAGAGATAAGATTTGAATCTTCACCTGAAATCTATGCAGCACCTGTGGGCAGACTGGATGAACTGGATTCACCACTTGGCTTTGTCTGCAGGTGCTAATACACGCTTTGCAAACAGCCTACGCGATGTCTAGATAATTAAAAAAAAAATGTCTAGACAATTAAAGGTCGCCTGAGGAGAGTGTCAAAACAATACTAAAAACTCAAGGTACAATAATACAACAATAAAAAGTCCATGATATGATATTTATCGCTTAATTACAAAACAGAAAGGAAATAATAACTTTAAAAAAATGTAATTTACTAAATTTTTTAAATAGATAAAAGTGTTTCTATTTTCCTTATTTAATAGAATAAAACAAAAGTAGCAGGCAATGACCTAAAGGTGTTCACAAAATTTGAATCAATTCTTTTTGGCGATGAATATTTCAATTATGTCCGACCAAATGCAAAACAAAAACAATGGAGCTGTCTGGTGCTGAATGATTTGATAAAATTTGTGACACACTTGGTGGAAATGATCAGCTTTGCGTGACAATTTTCATGTCATCTACAGGCAGGTCATCTATGTAGCACTACAGTATCTCATTATAAAGCTCTCATACATTTTTCCTTTTCAACAAAAATGTGATTTGGTTCTGGTTCTGTGATTTGGATACCTCACTTGGTCATTAGTCTTTTTATAAAAATAAAATAAAATAATAGAATTAACAATGTATTATCATGGCAAATAATGTAAGAGTCCAATACTGTGTCAAGACATTTTTATACCAATATTCTATATACTGTTACATCCCTACACATAAGACATTATGGGAGATTCACTGGTCAGCAAATGGTCCCAAAGAAGCTCAGTCCATCTACACCAAACCCCATTACAAAATCTGTCAATTTAGTGTTGCCTCGCATATGAGTGCAGGTACTGTACACACCTTGATTAGTTTAACATGATACAGGAGTTTTTAGGACGGGCTCACACCTCTCCCGCAGTGCATTTTGGTAGTAGGAATGAGATGGTAAGAGAGCAGTACTGAGAATGGAAAAATTTAAAGGGTTAATGCAGTGACTGGAGTGTTGGATATGTGCCGAAATGCAGACAGGCTCGAAAAGATTCGCTGGCGAGTGTGTACATATGCCGCTGTGCAGCCGATACGCACACTTGCAGACTTGCAAAGAAAACTTTATGAATTTTAAAACGAGGTTTGGTGGTGATGGAGACAAAACGAGTCCGGACTGGTCGCGGGTTGGGGGGTGGAAAGCGGGGTGACAGTTAGACGAAATGTTGCCTGGAAAAGAGGAGGATTTCCAACTCCATTTATACTCTAATGACAGAAAGTCGACGGTTAGAGAGTTTTAAAGACACATGCGTTAAAACAACTTGTCTGTTCTTAGGGATGTTTGTTAAACTGGACGTTGACGTGGCCAAAAATGCACAACGTAAACGTAACGTATGGAATGCCTCAATATGAAGAAGCAGCTTATCCCTTTGCTCATGCTACTGAGGCTAACTTAGCTAACTTAGTGATAGTAAAAAACTGATATTTACCATTTTACCCCCGCTGGTGTAAGTGTGTCCCTACTTCTGATAAACTTTTCTCCACAGCAGCACAGTAAGCTCCGGACATCTCCCGTTCTGTTGTCCTCAGGTGTAAAGTTGACCGTTGTCCGTTGACACCGTCGGTGCAACACATGCCATCACGGCCGCCTCTCGCTGCTGCCGCCGCCGCTGGAAGCTGACCCACCGCGGCCGCAGTATCGGTAACGACTCGTCCCCCCAGCACCGCCTGCCAGCCCGCCGCGGTAATAATCCTCCTAAACCCAGCGAGCCAGGGAAACACAATGTGCGATTACGCCCCGCCCACCGCACTGCACTGAGGGAGGGGCTGCGGGGGATATCGAATACACCCACATGCATTAATTCATAACTACAGAATGCAGAGCTCAGAGGTCCAACACATTAAAACGGCTGTTTTAATCAAATATACATTAAGTTTTTGTGCTGTTGAAGTAGACATAAACATAAGTACTCAGTGTTAGAAGAATATTTAGATAAATAAATTAGTAACAGATTATCATATAATTATCCATTTACAAGTTGCAGTAATAAGTTTAATGCATCCTAAATTGTTTGAAGGAACAGTTTTAATAATACTACTAATAATAATTATAATGATGATGATGATGATGATGATGATGAACCCACATTTTCTGACACAGATATAATGTGTCACTGTTTGGGTGCAAGGAGACCTTTTCTGTTGTTTTTTTGTTTTGTTTTTTTCTTTCTTCTGCTTCTTTCTTTGCAAGGCTATGGTGAATTGCATATAGTTTGTCTTAAACGGTTTGCAGGAATGAAAACCCTCGTTCTTCACGCCTTGTCATGTGTCAATATTCAATAAAAAATTCATCACAAAAAAAACAGAACATAGAAGAAATAAGAAAGAACAAAAAAAGGGATAAGAACTATTTTATTTTATTTCTAAATACTGAGAAACAAAAGAATAGAAGGATAAAAAAGATGACATTACATAATGTCAATAGAAATAAGGAAAAAAAAAGAATAAAATATTAAAAAAGAATATAAATAGTTCGAGCCAAAATCAAAAATGCACATTCCTGTTATTCATCTAGATTGTTTTGGTGTGAGCTGCTGAATTTTTGGAGATATCAGCTGTAGATATATGAACCTTCTCTTGAATATAATGGAATTAGAGCCGGACAGATATAGCTGATATTATTGGCAATTCTTTTACAGAACATAATGCATATCACTTCTATTTTGAACTATTTATTTATTTATTTTTGGTTTTACAGGCAACATTTTACATATAGTTGATTATAGTTGATTATTTATTTATTTTTTCAAGCTGTTCTATTTGTGTCTTTTTTAATTTATAGTGCTTTCTAATTATTAAAACAGCAGTGAAAGTTTACTATTTGAGTGCCCCTTGTGGTATTGAAAGCACCAAAAAATACATCTGAAAAACATAACTCAACTTAACTTTCCTGAAACCATGACCCTATTACTCAACATAATAGACAGACCTTGTTGTGTGCAGTTTCATGAAGGAACTGTAAAATGACCATTAAATGAACCCTTCAACCCCTTGAACCTTGAACCCTTTATATGCTGTTGTTAAAGCTACTACAAAGAGTTTTTAACTGGTTATGAAACAGTCTCAGTTTAATACTGATGCCTCTATATGACCAACATAAGTTAACGAGACCATCCGCAAGAAGATCAGCTTTTTCTTTATAGTTATTCTTAATGCCAATCACTGGATTGGAGACTCCTTGAAATATGATGAAACAAGCTTGTTTACATTTTTCACAGGCGATGTTACAATGAAAAGTACATTAACCAGTTAAGAAGAAGCAGGAGGAGATTTTTAATGAGATTAGTTTATTTTTTACTTTATATTTTGTGGTCATTACAGTGGAAACACTACCACTTTTATCCATAGGGGGCTCCAAAATCAACAAAATATGAAAATAGTTCCTTGTAGTGACTTTAAGTTATATCTACAAAAATGCATGATATTATACAGGCTGATCATATGTTTTTGATTGAAATGTTAATCTAATGAGTATGTTGCAACTATAATTGTCAAATAAATGTAGTAGAGTGAAAAGTATGATGATCGCCTTTGAAATATTAGTATAAAATAGAAAAAAGGAAAATTTTAAGTTAAGTACACGTACTTCAGCTCCTGATTATTTTGTCTTGACACAAGCAAGATTCATCCCCAGTAGTGGTCTTTACTACTTTTTAGAGCTGCAACAATTTATCAGTTTATTATTTATTATTTATTTTGATAATCGATTGATGATAATGATTAATTGGTTTGAGTAATTTTTTTAAGAAAACAGTTGAACAAGTAAAAATGATCTGATTCCAGCTTCTTAAATATGATTATTTGCTGCTTCTTCTTCTTTTTCTCCCCTTTATGACAGTAAACCGAATATCTTTGGGTTTGAGAATGTCATCTTGGGCTTTGGGAAACACTGATCAACATTTTTGCAACATTTTTGGACATTTTATAAACCAAACAACCAATAGATTAATCGAGAAAATAATTGTTACTTGCAGTCCCAATACTTTTTCCATCATGTACCGGCAGACTTTTTATTCAGCCATGTTTACAGCTGGCTAAAACACATAGTCACCTTGGGTAATTAGAAACAGATAGCTGGAATAGAGACATGACACCGGCCATATCTCAAGTGAAAGGATAGATGAATTACCCCAGAAAGGTCTGGGGAATGAGTCATGAATGATTTAAAGGCACTGCAGCTCTACTCTGGCCCTACTGATAAAGAAACCAATTAGCATGGTTAGCGGTCCTGTCATGTGATCCGGGCCCGCTGATAGCTTACTGTCCAAGCTCACATTAAGTATTCATCCTCCTCACAATGCCCCCCCCCCCACCCCTTCCACATGCCATATTTGAAAACTTGCTCACAAGGGTTTTATCTCTGTCTGACTCTAATGTCATTCTTCATCACTTTCTCCCCCATCCTGCACGCATCGACCGACTTGAAGCCCGTGTTATGAGGACCACGGTGAGTCAGCCACCTGTTAATCATTGTGACAGGCGTGCGTGCTGACAGGTCGGGACACTCTGCGGCCGGGTGATTCAGCCTGCGGGGCAGAGAACAGCACCTGGCACAGAGGCTGCCTGCAGGGCAAGAGCTCTGTTATTGAAATTTGACTGGGATCCAGGCTGATTCAATCATATCATGAGCGCGTGCGTGCATATTTAGAAAGATCATTGCATAGCTCTGGGATGGATCCACAACGAATCTTTCTGCTATGATCAATCCTAATAACCTAATACACTTCCAGTCCATTTCCTCTGGGTATTGATTTATAATATCCATGCTGGTGCGTGTGTGAAAGAGAGATAGAAAGCAGAGAGTTAAACGTGACATTTAATTAGGTCCAGATTTGTACTTTAGCATTGATTCGGTTCAGAGAGGCCATTGACTGTGAGCTCACAGAAAACAACTTTAGCCTTATGTAAATGCCATTAGGAGCAGATCTCCAATGGGTACTGCAGCATTGCCTGACACTTGTGAGGCAGGGAAACAGCAACAAAACAGCAATTAAAGACTCTTCTCTCTCTTCATGCTTTGATTAATTGCAAGAAAGTCCCGACACTCTGTCAGAGTTGAGCACACAGTGTCTGACACACAGGCCGTTGGAATGTTTCATCTGAATGTCACCACATATGACTTTTTAATAAGTGCAATGGAGTTCAAAATCCAATTATCTGACAAAAAAGAGAGATGCTGCACAGCGTTTCTGGTCTGTTGTGTATAAATGTCAGAATCTGAGGTTATAAGATAATGTAAAATTCATGTGTGTGTCAAAGGATTGAAGCGTTTGCGTGTATAGACAAAATTCACTCTGTTAATCACAAGACGCTATTGTTCCCTCGTCCCACCACCGATGTTTGTGTTCTTTATGGGCTTCCTGCGGCACTTCCTGTCTCCATCTCAGCCGTGACATCAGCTTGACCCCCGAAACACCAGAGACTTCCGGCCGACTGATACCGGTCAGGAGGATTTATGGGTGGGGCCCTGGGATTGTTTAGGTGAGGTCGAGGTTCTGGTGAGGCTTCAGGAATGTTTGAGGGAGTTTGGAACATCATGGACAGATTCTGGAACGTGTAGGTAAGGAGGGAATCTGAACGTTCCCGTGGGAGAATGCTTAGGCGGGAAACTGGGACATTCTGTAGGGGTTCTGGAATGTTTAAGTTAGGGGCGGTTCAGGATGTTCTGGTTATAGCGTCAAAATGTTCCAGAGGGATTCTGGGATGTCTGTTTATCATGTGAAGGCCCCTTAAGGGGTATCGGATTATTCTGTAGGGATTATGGAGTGTTGAGGTTAAGGGGTCAGAACTTTCTGCAGGGATTCTGGAATTTAAAGGAGATCAGATGATTCTGTTGCTGTTCTTGAATGTTTTACTTGAGAATTTTGCACATTATGCAGTGAGCAGCACTAACCAATATTAATAAATTTACAATTGATAAAATTACATTACTATATGTAATGTTAAAGCTCATTGTTATGGGTTTTGAAGCAAGACCCGACAAGTCATTATAATGAGAGACTTCCTCAAAATAATGACTTATTATCTCAAAATATTGAGCTAGTATCTCAAAAATAATGAGTTATTATCTCAAAGCAATGAGTTATTATTTCAAAATAATGAGAAACTTTCTCATTCTTATTCAGTAACTATATTTTGAGAAGGTTTCTCATTATTTTGAGATATTAACTCATTATATATCACACATTATTTAGTATGTACGTCATCGTATAGACTGACCTCTGACTGACTTCCAGTGTCCCTGGTTAACAAATTAGGAAAGAAATTTAATATGAATAAAAATCATCCATAACTTTCAAATTAAATCCACTCTTTCCACAGATAACACCAAAGGCCTTGCCCCTAAAATGATTAAATTTCAGGCCCGGTGTCGATGATTTTTCCATAAATTTATATGAAATGTTGCATCTAATTTTCTCTTGATCTCGCCTACGGTAACATCGTCAAATTGCCTGTAGCCTAAAACCAACAAATCCAATTTCAAATGACCTATAAGAGAGAAAATCAGCAGCTCCTCACAGATGATGTATATGACTTTTCAAGCACTGCACAAAGGCAGAATTTATTACTGCGCTGTTCTATATTGGAGACCCACAGTGTTTTCTTTAAGGTCACTGAGCACATTTCGGTGCCACTATAACCAACTTGAGTGCTACTACAGTATGTCATTCATGCCAGTATAACCATCTGCTCTGTTAATGTTCATTTCTTCCACACCAGTGGAACTGATGCAAATGCTAATATCAATTCCCACACAGCACCGGCAGTATAACCGACTTCATCCAGTATGTGTGTGAAAGAAACAGAAAGCGAGACCGAGAATGAAACTGAGGAGTAATTGACAAACAGCTGTCTTAATGCGGCCCGATTATGGCCGTGTCTCTGACTCAGACAGGAAGGGAAACTCTCCAGAGCAGACAGTGTGTTCAGACGTCTCAGAAACGTCCCTTTGCTTCCTCATTTCCTTTGTCCCCTGTAAGATTGGATGGCACTGATACTCACTGGATAGATAGACAGAGGCACACACTCGAATTTTATGGCCGTAATACAGACCGTCAAATCAACTGATGGCGTGGAGATTAGATTAAACCCAGAGGAGGTCATGTTTAATTAATCCTGCACTAATTTTAAAATTACATAGACAGGGGATGTATGTGTGTGTGAGTGTTGTGACAAGTAAATGATCAGATATCACCTTCACTCCAGGAAAAGCATTACGTTGAGAGAATTAAATTAATGTCTTTAATATTTCACAGTTATGTCTCCCACCTAATGTCTCGATGATATCACTGTCGCACAGACGCTCTAATGTGTTTATAATTTTGCATTCAGTGGCTGCTATTGTCAGCTGGGAATACGTCTATATCCAGATGAGCGCAGAGGCAAAAAGCTGCGACCCACTGCTGCGTGCATCTGTTGCTATAACTCATCTGTCATCCCCCAGTGGCATGCAGGGCGAAGACAGAATCAACATCAGTTCAGTCAGAATCTATTGAACAGGGAGACACTTGCACGTACACACGCACGTCCTTTGGGCTCAGTAATTGGAGCAGCGAAGTTATGGTGTATTTCTGGATTACATAACCCCCACCGAAGCCCCGTCAAAAAAAACAAAAACCGTTCCTTTTTTCATCGCTGTGTGCCTAAAATCACAGCCTCTTCTTATTAAAACCTTTCACTTTTTTATGATATCAGTGCTTTAGTGCCAGCAGTTACATTTTCCTTCGTGATGTTTCTCCGTCTCATATGATAATTTCTCTCCCTGTCTCTTTCACCTCGTGGCTTTCATCTCTCCCACAATCTTCTTTGCCTGTCTTTCACTTATTGCACTACCTTTCAAAGCATTTCATACTCAAACACTGCAGCCTTGCTTCAGTCAAACGGAGCTCACGATCTGTGTCACACCGTTTCACTCTAAAACTAAAAATTCATACAATCTCTCTGGATCTTGCTACCAAAAAAAGATGGATTTGTCAGCAACGGTAGTTTCAACCACATAAATGTTCTTATCCACCCTGTGTTATTGATGCTGATAAGCCCCATTAGGCTCAGTAGAGGACGAGTAATGATCCTTCACTCTTACACAAACACAAACATGTTGCGACAGAGAGGGGATAGAGGGGGCATGAGGGAGGCTGCTGCTGCTGCTGCTGTGGCTACCGTTTGGCAACGGGGACAGTGACTAATCACTCTGAGCATCCACATATATCATCGGGCAGAAGTAATCAGCAGAGAAGGCTCAGTCTGACGTGGCATTATCAAACACACTCCAGCGGCAGGGTCACCCACGGTACCCGGCCTGTATGAAATGCGAGACCGAGGCTGAGTTGCATCGACTAGTCATGAATCCATCACCAGGGTTGGGAGGGTAAGTAATGCAACTTGATTACTTCTGTTGAATTGTTGAACCTAATATAGTATTTCAGGCTGCAATTGACGATTACTTTCATCATCAATTATTCTCTCAATTAATCGATTGGTTGTTTGGTCCATGAAATGTCAGAAAATGTTGAAAAATGTTGATCAAAGCTCAAGATGATTTCTCAACATCTCAAAGATGTTCAGTTTAGTATCAGAGAGAAATCAGAAAATATTCACATTTAAGAAGCTGAAATCAGAGAATTTGGGATTTTTGTCTTAAAAAATGACTCAAAACAATTAATCGATTATTAAAATAGATGCAGATTAATTTTTTACTAACAGACTTAAAGACAAAAAATGTTGAAATTTCCATCCAATGAAGAATTTTTTCACTAGAGGCCAGTATAATGAATGGCAACTAATCTCCATTTTTTTCTGTATTCTGATTAGGTCTTTTTATCTGTAACTGTAATGGAATACAGTTACCTTTTTTTGTATCCAGATTACTTAACCTTGTTACATGTAATCTGTTATTCCCAAAGCCTGTCCATCACTGACATGGTCACTAAGTACGTAGTGACGTCTAGTTAGTAGTGATTTACTAAATGAGGTTTCTTTAAAACTTATAGACTCGTTTTCTTTTGGTAAACATGATGCTATTTATAGGCAGAGTTTAAGTGGAAGCAGAACAATTCGCTGAACACAGCTAACACGAGCTCTCAAGTTTTGTTGGCTTGTTTCTTAACAACGGCTGAAGAAAATACAAACTCTTCTGAATATGTATCATCATTCACTCCCCAGGATCACAAGTGTTACTTGAAAAAGTTCACATTAATCAGTGAAACCAGACTGGCTGTCATAGGGTTGGGCAATTTTGGACGAATATATCTGGCTGTATTTTTGGGGGACAATTTTTGTCATTTTTATTTTGGTACTTTAATGGTCTGCATGACTGACAGGTGCTGCTCCGTGGCACACTCAGTGGTACAGTACACACCCACTGAGCAGTAGGACAAGTGAGAGAAAAACAGCCTGTGGAGCCAGACTATTTTCACATCAAACTGGTGAATTAAGAATTTACTTATTTATTTATTTCCACAGCACTCAGCGCTGGAGAAGGTCTGACTCCACATGTTGATATTCTGCTCGAAAGGAAGAAAAAAAACACTTTGCCTGGTTGGGATTTCTCTAAACCAATCAAAAACCGTTTTGGGCAGAACTAAGCCCAGGATGCAGTGCCCGGTTTCCCTGCAAAATAGTGTCTGGAAGGAACTTCTGTAAATGGAGAGGTGAGCCCAGCAAATGTCTAAATCCACACAAAAGAAAGGGTAATAGCTAGGTTGTTGTTGGTTCCTGGGGGGGAGCTTGGAAAACGGAGAAAAAAGATGCTGCAAAACCAACTGAAAAAAAGCAGCCAATGGCAGGACTGATATAAAGTGTGCGCTACACACACAAGCATGTTCAGTCCAATCCTCTCGTCTTATCGCATTTAAAAAAATTTGTCTTAGGTTTTTTTGACTGGTAGTGGCAGCTGATGTGCGATTAAAGTTCGATTCTGGCACCCAACAACACAACAAGATGACATTTACACTTGGTTGTGTAGTCTAACACTCCGAGGTAATTTGTGTTTGCCTCTAGTTTTTCCTTTGTTTTGCCTCCAGGTGACACGGTGATATAATCTTGACGTCGGCACTAAAAGTGTCACAAGATCACAAACTCTTGAGGGACCAGAGTGCTGATGGTTTTATTAAGAAGGGCCAACAGCACATTTACTTTCTTAGACAAACAAACTTTTAAAAAGTTTTTAAACAAAATTCATACTCTGTTTTACAAATCTTTTATTGAGATAATCCTCTGTTATTGTATCGTGGGTTGGCATGGACATTACAAAACCCCTCACAGGAACAAATTAGGAAAATCTGTGAAGACCTGTGGGAAAATCATGGTGCAACAGCAGGCTGACTGAGAAGGCAGACATGGTCTGCATGATACATCTCATCCACGTCCAGGGAAATTCCAGCCCCTCCTTTCTGATTGGAGGTATAGATACTCCAAGATTAGAACCAACCAAGCAAGAAACTAATTTATTCCCGCAGCAATAACTCGATTAAATAAGATATGGTAGCCACACTGAGTCTGGGGAAATACATAGATGAGGGGATGTGGAATACATACTCACTATTTATTTTTAGGACAAAAACAGCTATTGAAATGCTCTTTAATACCTGCCTGGACTGTGATGAGGAGTATGATGGCTGCTACAGACGATCTGGCTACATATTTAATGTGTCTATATGTTCTTTTCTGCGCCACAAATTGCCTCTCCTCTTAAAGTTTTCTAAGTCGAAGTCAAAGTAAGTTAACCTGCAATAACTGTTTTTTTGGCCACTTGGGGGGCAGCGGAAACAAGCTGCAAGCTCAACAGTGGTATTATCATTGCTTTTTAAGTTGATGTGGTGAAGTTATTAGGACATTATTTTTGCTTGTCCAGCAGTTACAGAGCGAGTCTAACTTTTGTCTGACACAAGGGTGAAATCTTCAGCCAGACACTGGGAGGGACACTGCGGGGGACAAACAGCCATCAACACATTAAAATAAGACACTAATGGCTAATGTTGCTCATCTGGGAGGCTGTGCTTATAATAGCTCCTGTTTGTATCTAAATGTGCTCACTCCTGACACACAGTCTGTGTATGAGCATGTTTTATTTTTTGCTGCATTAACTTCAGAGTGTCAATAGCCTGACTACTGACCAATCAGGTCACTGATAAAACAGAGATCAGTCCTACAAGATCCTGACAAAAGTCCTCCTGAGTTTATGATAATTTGACCCATAAATATATTGATATGATTTTTATGTGCAGCACATCCTCAGAATAGTAAAAAGTACTCACTCTCATATTTAAGACATACTGTAGCTGCTATCCAGACTGAGAATTATCTCTTTATATATTTTTTTCCTTTAATTATTGTTCTTTAAATGCTTTATTGTGTTCTACTTATGTGATTACATTTCACTCTGATGATTATCACTTCTAATTAGCTCTCACTTTTTTAACCATCTATCCTGCAGGTACTATCATCTGACAGTTTTATGTCATTGTAATACTTTCTTCTGATTCTCTTTCTCTCGTATATGGAAAGCCCTTGAGACAGGTGACAAGCCTGGCTTGCCAAGGATGCAAAAGCATGCACCATGCTCCAAATTTAATATTTTGCACCTTCAATTGAAATGTGAATGATAAATGCGCAAAGCAGTAGGTAGGGCACATGGGATAATCGTTTGCCCAGAGCTGATGTTAGTTGCCAGTCTGCCACACAGTGTGGCTAACGTTAGCAGTGCTAGCAGCAGCAGCCTGCTCTACTTGCTGTGCTGAATGTGGTCACACGTTGTTAAATAGCAGTTCATTCTGGCACAGCCCCTATTTTCAATTTTCTATATCAAAACACTGCCAAACCACACTGGCTTTACGAGCTGTCGTCTGTTGACTTGGCTGATAACAACATCCAGCACTGGGTGGGCCGTTGGGGAATATGCACTGGGCGAGAGCGGCTGCTGTTTGATGGGGCTGCAGCACTGACTAGTGGTGGGAGGCTGCATAACACCTTAGAGGCAACAGTTAACTGTTATTTTGCATTAATAAAATGTTGACAAATAGTTAAACCAACTAATATTTCTAGTGCCGATTAGGGTGGCAATCTTTAATCGCATAGTTGATTAATCGCGTACATCCCTAGATCAGTTAGCTAGGTAGCAGTTAGGAACACACACATATCCTTACAAGGATATGCCATGCAAAAGCAGACCACGGCTTTGCTTGCTCTGTGATGGCAACGGCTAGCTCCCACAGGCAAGGCTAGCATACAGCTCAAGGCTTAATGTCTAGTGCAGCCTCTGCCTGGCCAGAACATAGCGATGTTGAGTCATTTTTATTATGGTATGAAAAGCACCAAATTCTGCCCCATTCAAACCTGTAATCTAAAAATAACATCAACTGTTTTGTTGTTGTTGTAGGCTAAGTATGAGCCTATGAAGAGCTATTTTAATTCACTTTCCACCTTTTGTTTATTGCATTCTCTCCTCTTGTTGCTATCTCTCTACCTCAGTAACAATTCTTTCTTTCAAATGTATTATCAGAAAAACCTTCACTCCTCCTCTGCTGCTCCCTCCTCCTCACGCTCCTCAAGCTCTTTTCAGCCTCTATAATAGAATTTCTTCAGGGAGGGCTAAGGTTCCCTGCTTTCCAGCTGTGTCTTTTGTCCTGGCCTAGTAGGAGAACTAAATCAATGGGGCACTTGAATGGGCATGCTGGGAATGGAAAAGCGTTGACGGTTTTTAGGGGACTCTGGCGGTAAATTTAAGGTGACTAGAGTTGAAGCTCTGCGGCAGAGAGATGTAGCCCTGTCAAGGAGGATAATCACACGGCCGCAATTTCACAACCGCTGATGGGCAGCTTTATTGCATACGGTAGCTGTGTGACTGGCACTGATGACACTATTAAAGACAAAGAGAAGTGTACAGTATATTTAGGATTGAAACAGATGGTCTTCTGAATAGGCATAACAGAGACGAGGGTTTCAAAAGGACCAGGGTTATAAATCCCCCGTGCTTTCCCCTCCCTTAACGGCTACTGCAAAACTGCACTCTACCTGCAAAATAAAAGAAAAACGTACAATTATCTCAAAATACACTCAAAGGACTGCTCGCATTATATCAGCTATTACCAGATCGCTGAGGTAATTTCATCTGTATTGTTTGTGGGAATTTGGGGCCTTTAGCAACCTTGGAGCTATAGAGCGGATATTTCACGCCACAGTTGGTGAGGACATGTCCTCATAAAGGTATTAAAAGATGTCCTGCCTAAGGGGCACAGTGTGAGATAAGACGAAGAGACGCTGTGTTGCTGCCAGAGGAGTGCTGAGTGAGATTACAGCATGCATGGGTACAAATTACAAAATAGTTTACTTCTTTTAGAAACATAAACATAAACAGTTTGCAACTATTTTGTCTTTCGTCCACTCCACCAGGTTCTCCATGTTTTTATGTGCTTCTTTTTTCATTTATTTAAAGCCTTATTTGCACGGGACTAGTAACAACAAGGGACCTTGTGAGATTTAGAAATTACAGACTCATGTCTGTGTTTCGTGCACATTTGCACAGGATAAGTGAAGTCTGAATTTTACTCTGATTTACTGACTCTATCTTCCTGATATGAAGTCAAAGCTCTGCGTGCATCATTTCTTCTCACAAGCAGAGCACCGTTCTTCTCTGGCCACATTAATAATATAGTTCAGGGTTGTTTTGCTCACTTTAAGCATGTGTTACAAGCATAAATACACATTTG
>JAJHUR010132278.1:0-11713 GCA_027495735.1 Lutjanus campechanus | reverse complement strand
TATCGCTCCCCACAGCCACGTTCTCGATAGATGCTGCCAGCAGCGGCACACTCGGACACACGCAAATACACATATAAGTTCACACATCTGTGCACATGCACACACATCATCCCAAAGCAGAGCTCTCTCGGCTCACTCAAACTGTGTTTCTAAATCAAAAGCACATTGTTGGCCTATATGATTCGGTAAGCGCTCGCCAACACAAATGAATTACCACAAAACAAAGGAGGAATTACATGCCACAACAAGTACATTGTCCAGAAAAGGTTTCGTGTAGCAGAATGTCTCCTTACAGAGGTAGCGAGCACAGACGTCTTACCATTTATGGTAGCTATTTCAATGCAGTGATTCACAAGTTCAAGACCCAGGTTAAGAGGTGGTTTGCCAACGTGTAGAGTGAATCCTTAATACCTAGAGATATTTATGGCTAGATACCAACGGGTAAAGATTATAGGAGTGCTTAGAGTGAATTTTAGTGCTTGAGGTTAATACAGTACCAAACCATGGACTACCAATGACATTTTTAAGTAGAATCCCATTTGCAAAAAAAGTTGGGACAATGTGGAAAACTTAAATAAAAAGAGAATGCAGTGATTTGCCAATGGGGTTTTAGTGCCCATGGCATGGCTAACTGAAGGCTTCCTCAATACCGAAAACTGCATACCAGTTTTGGAGCCCATGCGCTGCCATTCAGACGACGCCTTTTCCAGTGAGACAAAGCCAAGATACACTCTGCATGTGTGTTGTTGGGATTAGGGTTGTACCTTTCTGGAACATTTTTAACCTTATATTGCAGACAGCATTAGAGAGACAACAGGAAATGATGGTGAAAGAGATCTGGCTGTATAAGGTCACCCTGACCTTGGCTTTTTTTGTTTGTTTGTTTTGTTTTTTTTGATTATCTTTGGACTTTTTACTCAAAACATATGTATATTCATTAATGTGCACAGTCCATGTAAGTAAACCACCAAACCGAATTAAATTACATGTTGTGTTTCCCCTGCAGTTACAGCAGCATTCCAACATTGGTATTGTTGCGTAGGTCTGTTGTTTAAGTGATAAAAATCAACCGTTCGATGGAAAATATGTGAAACATTTTGAATATGCAATATCAGATTTGCAGCAGAAAGATAAAAAGCCACATTGTTGGGAGGTTGCCACACGCAAGTTGCATGGATGATGCTGTGGTGTCAGTGCTATTTAGTATGTGTCTATGTGTGTGTGTGTTTGTGTGTGTGTGTGTGTCCATGTCCATGCCCAGGCAGGAAGGACAGCTAAGGACATTGACATCTATAAATAAATGACCCTGTTGACACACGCCTCTCTATCCTCTTCCCCTCTTCTCTCACACTTGTACGAAAGAATTCCCCCCATTCTTCTTCCTTTCACTTCCTCCTGAGCCCAGAACAAAACCCAATGAGACACGCAAAAATAAACAAACAAACAGTGTCAAGTAATTACGACACAGGAACTTGGGTCTTGTGTATGAATGAATGGCTTGTCTTGCAATCCTATATACATATTTATGGTAGAACAAGTAACTGACATGCTACGTTCCGTTTTTATGCATTCATGCTCCAGATTACCTCAGAGAACAATTGGGGCGAATTACACCGTGGATCTTATTTTGGTTATCAGGTGTATCAATAAAAATAAGATCTGACTCATTAAGTTCACTGCTGAAAGCAGTTAGACATTCAGACAGGTTGCAAACAAGCACCTGTAATAGTCAAACTTATTTGGGGAAAAAAAAGTTTTAAAATGTCTACAGACCGTCTTATTGATTCAACTAGATCTGTCAAGTGCATATTACGTCCCCAAAGGAAAACTTTGCCAATCCGCTTTATCTAATAACATAAATACGTTCAACCATTACTATCGCAGCAAAATGTGATTGTCAAACAGATACTGTCACGAAAATCTACAAAACCTGCTGCCGTGACATCTGCTGACCTCATCAGAAAAAAACTCAGCACCATCTAGTGGACTGAAAAAGCAACAGACTTTATCATACTAGAATCAAAAACTTTAATTCGCATTTGCAGTATCAATGATTTATATGATAAAAGATTGATATTTGGTGTCCGTGCAGCAATACAATATGGCCGTGCAAAATATCACTGTGTCAATGCCCCCCCCCACTCCTACATGTCATGTGATGCAATACTGATGAGGGGAATCCTGTCAGCCAGTCACATGCTCCGTCTGCAATTTAGTAATGACATTTGAGGGACAGTGGCTTGGATGCTGCTGGAATGAGGCATCCGGCTCACAAAAGTGCAGGGAAAACACACACACACACACACACACACACACACACACACAGAGCACTGTAAGCTACACAAAAAGGAATCTGTAATTAACCACAACCATGCAACAGCAGTGTACAACGGCTGCTATGTGTATTAACTCCCAAACACACACAGACACAGTCAAAAGAATGAGCCTGTGTGATATCAACAGGATATCCAGCAGTAGCTTGGACTCTGCAGTAGCTTTGTTCCACAAGCATGTGAATAGAAACTCTATTCATCAAGTGGGACAAATACACACACACACCATCACACTCATGCACACCATTCATCTGTAGGGACAAAGACAGATTTCAATGTCCTCTTCTAATTCTTTACATGACCCAGCAGCCAAGCAAAGAGAGGAATTTGTGATCTCAATCAGACAGTGACAGACTGTAAAAATGATACAACACATGACTCTGGTACCATTTATTTTGTAAAAAATGTTCTTTTCATAAAATCTTATGATTTGACAGGATGTTAGCTATATTTGAAGAACAATGGACTGACATATTTAAGTGTTCAGGCGAGATGAAATGATCTCGTGTAGAGTTTTGCTTGAGACACTTTTGTTTTGATCTTAAAGAAATTTATGGCGCAGGATAAATATTGGTTTGTGGTTGCCATTGTTCCAGGACCAACAGAAAAATGTGGCGTTTGAATTTAATTTACTTCCACATGTGGCTCCAGTCTATATGGACCTAAGAGTTGTTCCAGCTACAGTATGTTTCATGTTAGTTCAGTTCCAGTCCTATTGGTGAGAAAAGGTTATAATAAAGTTTTAGAAGTGTGAAAACGCTCATTATCTTTCATTATAATGTTCAAAAATGTGTCCTTTGTGTGCAATATTTGCTGTAAATTTAAAGTTGTGCTAAATGTAAATTAATTTGAAAGAAAATCACAGGATTCTTTGTGTTTCCCAAAACAGCCAGAGGGAAAAAGACAAGCATAAATTTTTAATGTCCTGTTAGTTACTGTACGTTGGCTTTTCATCTCAATTTAACAGCTGTATAAACAAACACAGTTCTGTGTTGTCATACTGTGAAAGATATTTGGGCCTGCAGGATTTTTGAGGATGATGCCAATGTCAATCCAAATCGATCCTAAATTATCTCAAACACATCTGTGGCATTTCTGTACAGTGTTTACTTGTTAATTAGCCGCCAACGTATACATCAATAAGATATTGTACAGGCCGATTGGTCAGGCTCTGCAGTATTAATAATGTGGATGAGGGACCCACCCTAAGTTTTATACTGGACAGATCCACTAACACAAGTGTCATCTTTTTTAATCAATCTAATGGCCTCCATGTTAACATCATCATACTGCTGCCAAATCCCGTCATCTTTCGCAGAATACAATCCTGTGAAACTGACCCCCTACCCTGACAGCCAACGACCTCCCCCTCAGCTAAATACTTTTCTTGTACAGCAAGTTCAGTGTGTGTGAATGTAAATGAGAGAAAGATTGATAGACAGGGAGGCAGAGGGAGGAACAGACTGTAAAAGAGAGAGGAGAGAGAGAGAGAGAGAGAGAGAGAGAGAGAGAGAGAGAGAGAGAGAGCAGCTGATACCGGAAAGGTCAATACTGTCAAACGCAAATATCATCATTGTGGCATGTTGATAGCTTCATACTGAAACAAATACAAGCTAATTGAAACCTTATGAGTTTGAATCTAATAAAATCTCTGCCCTGTCTCTTTTCTTCCACAATAATAAAGCAGGAACTGCAGGACAACAACTTTTAAAGTGAAAACAAAACAAAGAATGCCCACTGTACAGTGAATAAAAATTGTACATGGCCGGACTTTCCTGTTGGACAGAGAACACAAGGTCATATGACATTTAGCGGGGAGGAAACACAACTTTTATGGCAACAATGAGCCCCACAAGCAGGGAAAGTGTGAGACAGAGAAAAGGCAAGGAAGTGGAGATGGCTTCTTTCAGGCGTTGCCGTGGTGAGGGCAGGTTGGGAGGGGAAGCCGGGGTCAAAGGTCAACCTTCGTCTGTCCATTCTGCTCTGTCAGCTTTATGGGAAGCAGGCTGGGTCGGTGCACACTGACTATACTGCCTCATCGCTCTTTTCGTGCCCACAGTGGAGCCTATACGGGTGATTAAGGTCAAATCTGGCCATGAATGTAGATCCTGTTACAGACCCACATTTCAGGTCCATCATCCGCCTGTAATACGATCCACCAACACAGCTGGAGAACAGTAGAAAAATGGCTCAATGCTGTCCAGTAACATTAAGTCTCCACTGGCTAATACCTCATCGTGCAGGCCCTGTGGGCTGTGGGCTGTGTAATGTGGGTTAATGTGCAGAGGTTAAAGGTGGATTACTAATCGCAGTGGAATCAAATTCGGTCATTGGAATATTGTGCCATGAATGTTGTTAATTTTACGGTTGACTTGAAAAATGGTATGCAAGTGTGTATTCCAACTGCATTCAAACAAGAAAGTCAATTTCCGAGGCCATTTCAACACTGCGTAAGTTTGAGTTGGATGCAACAGCAATAACGTCACTTTAGAGATCGAAAGAAAGAGCGAGAGATTGGCAGAGAAGTGGAAAAGAAAGAGAGAAAAAAACAGCACAGGGTTATATTTTATCTCATCACCTTCCAGGGGCTAAGCTGTCTGCCTGTACAGTTAATATGTCATCGGGACAAGCTGCTGCCAAGATGCTTGAGACGAGCTCCAGGCTGTGGCAAACTCTTCACACAAACATCCCTGCACATGTACAGCAGACACATGCATACATATGTGAGCACACACACACACACACACACACACACGAGAAATATAAGATTATACTTGAGGTGCAGCAATGTTTTGAGCTAAATGCTAATCCCTGCACGCTATACTCACAATGACGTAAACATGCTTTTGTTTAACATTTCTCATGTTTACTATGCTCATCATCTTACTGTAAATTGTATTAAGAAATAGTTTTTTAAAAAAACTGTACCATTCATCACATTTGATTATTTTCTTCTTTTATTTGGAACTTCCATACATACAAAAACAACTGTCTCACATCAGACAACACTTGAGTTAAAAACAAAAGACGCTTGTTCTTTAGTTACAACTTCAATCTCCTCCTAGTTTTGCTATATATATTTGCTATACATAGCCAAATTCAGGCAGAACAATAGAGACTGAACTAAACTGTGGTCTTGAATGAGTGTTATGACTACTTTTGATTATACAATTACAGATATTGTCTCATTTTAAACATGTCATATTGAAATATCATAGAAGCGTCAGTACTTTTGACAGGAGTCTACCACTTTTCCCCTTAATTTTAGTCTAAATACATCTTTCAGCCATGCATTAGATTATGAATTTATAAAATAAAACATGCCAAACTGTTTACAGTTGTAGAGGTAACAAAATGGACATACAATGAGATCTTATTTTCACAGTATTTAAATCGGTCAAGAGGTACAAGGTGATCACAGAAAGACTTTTTATCGACTGCTATAGCTCCACGTCCCGTCACCAGCACGGTGACCACGAACACGTGCTCCAGTGCGATCCAAAACTTACTCTACCACATCAACTACAGCTGCTTCAAAAGACAAAAAACACACATCTGTGCGCACACAGTTTCTACATACCTCTCAATCACGCCCTAATTGCCGCCACTTGTATAAATATTCCTGCTGGTGTTTTAACTACAGGCTGACACACAGACCTGAGGTCCAGCACCTCAGTCATACCCCACACCAACCCCCAAACGATGTCAGCCATTCACTGTCAGGTTTATTTTTAACACACGTTTAACCACAGAAGGTAATGAAGGAGGAAATGATGTAATATTAAAGCCACAATTCAGTACTTAAATTTGACACTGGTTCAAAATATTTGTCCAGATTTTAAAACAGTGAATGAAACTATACAACTGTTAGTTTTCCAGTGTATTAACATTCCCATGACACGACCAGCTGAGTGCTTATTGGATACATGTTTCCTGTAAAACAGACCTGGGGGGGAATTGTCACAGACATTAATTGGCATTTACAGATGCCAGTAGCACTGTGGGTCCCCCCCTCCTGCCAACCATGCAGCTAAAGAGGTCCATAGATATGACGCTAATAGTGGTCGTATTAGCTGACTCTTCCTGGACTGAGAAACACAGTCGAATGACCAAATCAGCCTCCGAGACCAACAGAGGCCAGTTCGATGACAGGGAATAGGCTACAGTGCCGAGGTGGTGTTCTTGCCAGGTTTGGCTCTTGGCACCCTGGAGATGAGTCACAGTTAATCAAGCTAAGAGCAGTTCGTGGTTAGATAACTTAGCACCAAGTGAACCTATATTTCTACAAGGAGCCCGGTTCTGTTGCCTGCTAACGGCAGTTAACAGCTAACAGTTAAGGTAAGCTAATTTAGCCACAAGTAAGCTAAAGCCATCTGTCCTTCAGGAAGCTGAGCAGCCAGAGGACATCAAAAGGGGAGACAAAAAAACAATCTCTGTAAATTATGAGCCAGTTTCACCCAAATCGGTGAATAAAGTTATAAAGTTTTGCTTTTGTACAGTGAAGCCCAGCCTCCTGAAACACTGCAATCTGCTCTGAAGAATGAATGTATTGTATTGTTTCATTGGACTCAAATTTAGTAACACCCACAAGTGCAGGATGAGTCATCAACAGTTTCAAATCATTTTGCAGGAACAGAACAATTCTGAAATACCATTAAAAAATACCTGAGAATATCCATAAAACAATAAGAATGGAAGAAAAAAAGATTCTCTTAAGTATCTTCATTTTTTTTCCTGGATTGATTTTTTGACTGCTGAATCAAATTTTTTTTATATGTATAAAGAACTAGCACTTAGTCCATTAGCTCCACGCTAATATATAATGAGAATTCCCATTTACGCGCTAACAGAAGTTAGCATTGTGACTGCAGTAATATTACCTCAATAAACTGATACCTTTTACTTCATGTGCTCAACATAAAACGACATGTGAGCTCAAACTTTCAGGCATTTATTTTAAAAATTAGCTGTTTCGAAGTTTAATTCATATGTGAATGATGTTAATTAAATGTTTCTTTATACTCTATCCATTTTGAAATAAAACTTACTTGAAATAAAACTCAGACTGAGCGGCATGTGATGTGAATTGTTTTTGGAAATATGAATCATGATATACAGTCTTAAGAAGTGTATGATTTGACTTTTTCACATTATCTATTGTTTAAAAAGCAAACAAAAACCACAATAAATCGTAATATCGTATTGCAATACTTAAGTATCAGAATACATATCCAATCGGCACCCAAGTAACATGATAGTATTGAATCAGGAGATAGGTGTATCATCCCAGTCCTACAAAACATCCTTTTAGTCATTGTTGGACCAGATACTACGCAAAATAAAAACACTTATACACTGACTTTGACTTCAGGGGAACTTAAAGTAATATGTCATTTGTTTTACTAAACTGGATTCAACCACAATGCCTGATTTAGGCTCTTCAGCTCACAACTTTAATTTGTATAACCTTCAATCTCATAAATCCCAGAAACACGTGTATACGTTCGAGAACAGATTACAAACATTAGTTTTTATATTTACTAGGATAATGTTGTGAAAACCTTTGTGTGTTTGCCAGCAGCAGCTCAGAGGACCATAAACACCAGTAAGTTGTGATGGAACTCCCTCGTATGTGGGAGTTATGACAGTAAACACACACATACATACACACACACACGGAGGCACTAACGGGGGCACTCACTGGCCCGCATTTGGAACCACTTATAAAAGCAAACATGGGCCAACATATGACACAGCACCAAGGTTGACAAAGCAGACCCAGCACACACATACATACGCACACACACACTGGAAACACTCCCTTTGACTATCTCAGCAGATGGCTTTCATCAGATTTGAATGTGTCAGTGCAGCGACTGAGAGGACAAGTGTTTGTGTGTGTGTGAGAGAGAGAGTGTGTGTGTGTATTGTAAAAGTTCACTGTAATTAGCCGAAAACAGTCAGAACCTTTTCATTTTCCCATACAGGGGAGATAAACACACACAGTGCACACACACACACACCCCACTTACATCTTCATTCCTGTTTAATGAGCGTCAAACTGCCCATCCCGAGGAGGAACCCCATGGAAGGAATTTAAGGAAGGAGCAAGAGAACGAAAAGGGCAGGAAAACAAGATGAAATCATCTTTAAGAAATCCTCCAAATCTCACAGAGATCATAAAATCAACGCAGCTCTGTGTTGGTTTATCATCGTGGCTTCTTTCTTTGCCCTGTAACAACACTTTGCTCATCAGAAACTGTCTGAATGGTGGTCAGAGGCCAACAAAGTGATTAACAATGGCTAAATAAAGCCCGGGAACAAAAAGAGCCATTACAATGACACACACAGTCCCAGCCAGAATGAACTGAGAGTCAGCTGGTGGTGGAGAGAGGGGGCAGGAAGAGTTGGAGGGAAGCGGGGAGAAGAAAAGAGGAAGAAAGTCGTATAGTTTTAGTGAGGGGATGGAGGGAATTGAGCTGAGAAACAGCTGTAGGAGAAGGACATGTGTGAACTGTTTCCTGCTGGATGTAAAGCATCAGAGTGGAAGAGGAATTAGAAGATGTTTTAGGGGTGAGAGCATCTGATGTATCCTTGCTGTCTTTTGAATAAACTACAATCTTACCTACAGTTGCTCCTGTATGCTTCTTTAAGAGCATCAGCTCAAATGTTGGACAAAAAATTATATCCATGTCAGAAATGTTTGTTTGTGTCATGGCCTTAAGTTAAATATCCTATCGTGACTAATGGTCATTTTCAGTATTGACTGTTTTTTTAAATTGACTATTGATTTATTTGCCAGTCCATGGCAGTGCCTTCAAATTGGTTGTTTTGAGCCAATAGCAGCTCAAAGATGTTCCATTTTCTCCATAAGTTAGAGAGAAAAGCAGCAAATCCTCATATTTCAGAAACTGAAACCAACAAATTACATTTTTGCTTGATAGACAAGCTTAGCTTGAGTTGGGCAGCTGTAAGCCGATAAATAAACACTTAATTTCCTATAAATTCTTCATAATCTAACCTCCGCTTTTATTTTGCTATATTTATTAATATGCAGTAAAATCAGGAAATGTTGGATTGACAGCAGTAACTTAACATGATTTCTGTGAGCCAGTAAAATAAAGCAGATACCTGAAAGTACAAACAGCGAAACAGGGGAGAAACTACATTTCAAACCACAGAGATTCAGTAAGAAGCCACAAAAGTACTGAGAGCTGAACAGACAGACACTTTTAAAGCCTCACACACGCATATTTGAGGGGGAGACAGGGGTCGTCACTGGTTGACCAAGATGAGACGTCACCACAACCCACTTGAAGGCAGGTTGGGCCCGCTTTGGCCCCACTCCAGAGAAGATCCATCCTGGGTGTGGCTCGGCACAGCTGAGCGCATTATTAGTGGTGAAGGAAATAGGGTTGGGCTGATGGAAGATGTCCATTGGAAGGCCTGACAGTTATTGACCACTGAGCCTTCTACCATTGTAACATCGTCATTTAAAAGTCGCCCAGGGTCAGGAGGGACTGGGTCTGAAATTAAGACCCAGTAAGAGCTCAATGAGGGCAGATTAACCGTTTGTTGAGTAAAATGTTGCTACTGAAAGTGCAATAACTGCTTTGCAAGTAAAAACCAAACACAAATAATTTATCAAAAAAATTAGCACCTCAGAACTGATGAATAAGGAGCATCAGCATCAGACAACTATCAAATTCATTGCCAACATTTTTTTTTTATAATTGATTGATTGTTTTGAGCAATTATTTAAGAAAAAATGACCAAATTCTCTGATTCCAGCTTCTCAAATGTGAATATTTTTCAGAATTCTTATGGACAGCAACTAATCAATTAATCAAGAAAATGATCCACAGATTAATTGCTAATGAAAATAATCATTAGTAGCTTCCTACTCTGTAACACAATACACCAGTCTTTGTGCTTCAACTCACAGTTAGCTCAGAGCAAACTTCTTATCAAGTGAAGGAAGCTTTAATCGACTGATTGCTTCCTCAAAATTGTATCAAGAAACTCATTTTATCAACTCTTTTCTTCAGCACTGCTCCCAAATATTGATATTTTCAAATCTGCCTCAAAATGCAGAATTGGTCGTGCTCTAACAAGCATGTGAAATGTCATACATGCATTAAGTATGAATGTAAAAATATCTGACCAGTCATTTTATATCTTCACAAAGACAGTGAGGCATTGAACTTCCACAACACTCTCCAGTGTCTGTGGGTGAAATTAAATTATATTACTGACTGTATAATCGAATCTAATAGTTGGAAATTGTCTGTATAGCTTTGGGAATAAAAGGCAGAAACACTGTACATCATTGAGGCTTTCACGTTCCCCCTCCTCTTGTCCCAGGCCGCATAGCTCTCGTATCCTAGCAACAGGCACAAAGAAGCCAGGCCACCACAAGGAGCAGGAAGTTCCTTGGTTCAGTTTTTTTATGTCTCTTATACAGTATATCTTCCTCCGTTTAAGTCTCATTTTCATTTCATTCTTTGGCAATTTTTCCTCACTCTTTCATTATTTTTCTGCTGTTCCTGTTTACTTCCTATCAGATTATCTCAGTTTTACGCTCTATCACACTCGTCTCCCCTCACTTACTCTCTGTAACCCTCTTTCAACCTCTCTCTGGCTCTCCCGCTCTCGTTTTGGCACTGCCACGCCTGTTGCTGACACAGCGAACAGAGACAACCGGGGAGGTTTTCCTCTCTCTTTTTTCTTTTTTAAAAAGGAGTGTCTGTGGGGTGAAATCATCCTGCGGACCGCCGGCTGCCGCTGGAAAAATCCACAGCAGGAATGTGGGACAATCTGACTTGGAATCCGAGCGGAGGACACGGGGCCAGAAATGCCCTGCTCCAGCTAAAACTGACCTCGTAATTTAAAGGAAAACACCAAGTTTTGAAACATTCTTGTGAAGTGAGGAGAACACAGATGCCACAAGTATCCCCAGTTTCCTCAAGAGCTCTTTTCATGATGTGGAGATAGACGTTAGAAAAAGATGAGCATTGTAAAACTGGAACAGTCAATTCAGATTATTTATATATTATCAATAAGGATGGAAATTAAGGAACGGAAATGTTGAGAACTGCATCCAAATGATCCAGTCCTTTAGAATTGTATGCCTCTGAATTTTTCAGTTTCAAATTATGTTTATCCGACGGATGCGCATTGCAAAATAATGACATCAAACTCGTGTCTATGCTGCTGCAAACTTGCAACAAGGAGGAGTCATGGCGTGGAGGAAGAAACGCTCCAAAGCATGACTTCACAAAGATGATGACAGTGCTAGTTTCAGTGTCTCTGAAGTGATCATTTCAAGTTAAGGGTGCAAACATGGTGAAAGATCTGTCAACCCAACATGGGCTAAAATT
>JAJHUR010132264.1:6679-26224 GCA_027495735.1 Lutjanus campechanus | reverse complement strand
AAATGTAATATCTACAGATAGAACCGAAGCCTGAACCAGAGCAGCCTCATTTCCAGCAGATGCAAGTGTATTTGTGTTACCTGTCGTTGCCAGATTGTGTTAACTGGAATCAAATATTGTGTGATACCTAGTAGGACAACATAGCGGGCGTGATAAAAACATTCACCCCCAAATATATTCCAATCCCAGCCAATGTCAGCACCTTAAAAGCACTTGTTCACACCTTTTACACGCTGAAGACAAGACTGCTCCTGTCAGCTGTCAGAATGTGCCATGTATTCCTCATAGTAGCACGTAAACCTCAGAAACAACAGCAGTCAGCCTCAAACAGACTTTAATGTGTCAACAAATATTAATGCTGTGTATTTTTTCACTCTTAACTGGGCTGCCAAGGTGAATGAGCTTCTTACCAGCTTGGCAGTGCATGGATGTAAGGTGTCATTCGTGATCATGTGGAGGTGATGGGATTTTTTATGTTACTTTGCACAGGAGGCTTATATTAAAAAAATCCAGTCATACACTATGTATAGGTTATTGGAGAGCAAAGAACAGAGCAGTACAGATTTGTGGTTTCTTGGCTGTGTGTTGAGGACCATTGCCAAAGCTTTGATCAGTTTATGTAGCCTACAGAACACTATAGAGACAGACAGATCTGTTCTACTCAAACAAAAACATAGTGAAGTTAACATAAAACTGTTCCATCTGGTGTAGAAGGGAGAGGTGATTTTTGTTATATTTAGTCTTGTTTTACATTCTCAAAGCTGCTTCGTCAGATTTAAAAGACATGTCCCAAATAAATTATCAACTAATAATAATAATAAAAATGAACCAAATTTTCACCATTTCCTGGATTTGTGGATTTTTCTTGGATATGTTTAGTGCCACATATAAGTGGCATGCATAATCTGAAAGCTGGGAACCTGAAGATTAATTTAAGATGCGGCTCAGCACTGTGTGTCAAGTTTTCCATTCATAAATCTGTAGTAAACAACCTGGTTTCTTTAGCCATCTGTTAAAATTTTGAAAGGCTTAGAACACTATAATGAAGTATAAGATGCTATTTCCATGCTCTTTTATGGTTCATGAGTTATTGCAGCATTATTGTGCAGGTTTGTGTTGAACTATTTTTAACACTGATAAAGCTGGTGACACATCCCTCCCAAATACCACAAAAGTGACCAAGACCTGAATGAAAAAATCATGCCATGATATGGTATCAGAGACAGTTCTGACTTTTCAAATGTTCATTTATGTTTTCAAGTATATATCAAAAACTTCAAAAATATTCTTTGGCTTTTCTCCAGCATTTGTCTAGGAAGTCAAATTAAATGCTTTGACAATCTGTGAAATAACCTATATGTTTATCGGGTAATATAGGCTGATATAGCAGGACAGTCCGATACTGGAGGATAATTTATCAAACCCGATATTTATTGTGCATCTCTACTTTAAGAACTGGATTTTATAGTAATTGGTTGGCAAGCACTGGTCTGGGGTTTGATCAGAGATTATTGTCAACATGTACCATCCTGTCTTGTGTTATGTCTCCTGTTTTATTTTGTTGTTGTTGATCTCTTTCCCTTGCAGTTTCCTGTCTTTGTCTGTTTTCTTCCATTAGCCTCCTAATACTCATCTGCACCTGATCATCCCCTTAGTGAACCTTGTGTATATATACTCACCTGTTTCATGCCTCTTTGTCAAATTGTCTGTTTTATTTCTCCATGTGTTCTTGGCTTTCTAGCATTTTGTGGGTTTTGACTTGGCAAAAAAAACTAGGGAATTAGCAAATGTCTTGCCTGCTTTGTTTGCCTTGTTTCGGACTGCCTAGCTGTGCACAGGTTCGGCTAAAGGCATAGGCCATATAGGTGGTCGCCCTCAAAGTCCTCCTTTCTCCCTTCCTCTTCCATAAAGAAATATACTCTGCACCCCTGGTCCTCAAAAATGTTCTTCTGCCCTGGCCTGGTGCAGTGAGGACTGATACGTAAATGCATCACAGGCAGCCAAAGTCTGGATTGCTAGACTGGCTGATTGATGGACAGATGTCAAGATGGAGATAACTATTTTCACATTCATTTCATAATGAAACGGTCCAGCCTTCAGCAACAAGGAAGGAAACAGAGGAGCAGGAAAAGAGCCCAGTATAGGTGTGTCTTCTTTTGTCTACATTAAAATGCTGTTTTGTGCATAACCAACATGTGTGTGCCTAATATCAGTGCATTTTATGATTTAGACCTGCCCTGGGGACATGTATCAGCTGATTATTTAGTTGTTACTGAGAGTTATATTGTAATTTCTCTCTGTGGTGCACTGCTTTTATTTTTTAGTAATGCATAAATCATTAGTAATAATTTAAGTTATAACCAGGCTAAGTTTGAACTTACACACAGTTAGTGCAACAGACTGCAGCAGTTATTTGTTCTACTCTGCAGCTATCATCATCATCATCATCATCATCATCATCATCATCATCATCATTATCATCATCATTATTATTACATTTATTTGTACAGTGCTACTTTATATGCAGTGGAATGATATGAAAACACAATCCAGTGATGCAACATTTTGGATGTGCTGTGTTGTTAAAGAGGTAAAGGTAGTTGATGGAGTTTAACAGTGTATTCATTGTTTGATATGTGATTTGTTTGTTTGAGAAGTGATTAAATATAAATTTTAAATTGAAACCACTGTGGTGACTCATGTCTATTGTTTATAATCTTACTGTAGAGTGAGTGGGTGGTGTTGAGGCAGTGCTGGTGGGGTAATGTGGTGGTGGTGGTGGTGGTGGTGTTGAGAGGGACGCACCAAAGCCTAATCGTGCCTCGGGCACCAAAACCGACTCTGCCTGTGTATGACCTTTTGGACCATCAGGCTTGTATTTCTGAACTCAACCTTGCTTCCAGGGAGTTTTTCTGCACCTGAGTCTTTTTTTCCTTCAGGAGTCGTGACACAGAAAGCCATCCATCCTCTGAGTGCCCAAGGCCTCTAAGTTGTGGTTGTGGTTGAGTTTCATGAGGCTGTGAATATTCTACAGGTCACAACAGGTAATATTATAAAGTGTGGGTAAGTCTCAAAAACTTAATACGAACAACACTCTCAACTTTCCAGTCATTCCTAATTGATATAATTCCAAAACTGTTTGGGGACCCCTGGATGCAGAAATATGCAACTAGAATTGGCAAAAATAACACATTTATACTGTATGAAAAAAACTGTATGATATTAGCATAAAGTGGGCCTGTCATAGATCCATACCCATACCCATAGATCCCATTTTTATTCAGTTATCTTGAGGTCAAGGGAAGTTGCCAGTTTTGCCCTCACTAAAATTTAGTAGTACGTTTGCTACCAATAGATTCCTGACCTGGCTTAGAAGTTGGGTCAACATCTACAGAGCAGCTGTGCACTGCTCCTAATACTAGGATGGGTTAAATGCAGAGCCTGAATCTCACTGTACGTTGTACAGGTTGTCCGAACTTTTGTGTGTGTGTGTGTGTGTGTGTGTGTGTGTGTGTGTGTGTGTGTGTGTGACTGTATGCTGAAGGACATCTGTGATCATTTGTGGTGATTTGTTACACAGACCTGTCTAGTACTTGACTTGTCTCAAATAGGACCGAATGAATTCTGGGTAAATTAAAACTTTTTTCAAACTACTGCACATGGCGGATCAAGCAACTGTGTCAAACCACTCAGCGCCCGTCTTTCTGAGTCAGAAAGAGTTTGCATTCTGGAAGAATTCAACAGCTACAAAGACATTTTACAGGGAAACTTCAGCAAAGAGTGTAACAGTACAAAAACAACCAGCAGCGTCAAATCCTGCCAGAGTGCAGGATAGTTTGGACAAAGGAAAACTATTGACAGTGTCTTCAATGCTGCATACTTCCAACAGGTCACAGCAGTCTCTAAATTCTCTTCGCCTTATTATTGCTTGTTTCACAACATTATTAACAAACCACAGATTATGAAACATGTTTTCTTCTTTTTGTCTTTTGGTACCACTGGTCAGCAGGTGTCAATAATCGGTACCATGGAAACATGGCTCTAAGCTCTCACTACTAAGAGCAGTCCCAATACATTTCCAGCCAATGAATGTTCACTCAGTTTCTTATTCATTTCTGTTGACGGCTGCACAAAGCACAAATTCTATCGTCTCTGTTCAACACACTGTGACTGATAACTGATGACCATCAAAAGCAAATGTCATCAGAACTTTCTCTTAGTTTTGGTTTGCATAGTCTCCTTGTGAAATAATGCTTGTAAAACCTCAACCCTGTAATGCACAATAAAATTCTACACAACCTTTTTTTCAGGACAACTTTAGCTATCACAACATGTATAATGTCACGTGAGCATGTAAATAGAAATATGACCATAAAGACAAAAGAAAAAATAAATTGGAAATTGAAATTATTGAATTGAAAGGGATATGATCACATGGGAGAACTTCTTTGAACCGTGCAGCTGAGCCCAGCAAGGCAAAAAAAAAAAAAGTCTCCATCATATAGTGTTCTTGAGATATTTAATTTGTCATCATTTATGATGCACTTTTATGTCATATCCGACATTGTCAATTCCCTTTTTTCCTATTCTATCATCCTTTTGCAGCATTGACATGAAAGACATACATCTGTTGCTATACATAAAAAATTCTTTTAAATGAACATTAAAATGTGGGGTTCATTAATGACAACTGACCCTTCCTAAGTCCCGCCCCTCTGTGCTCTAATGACAGTTTAGCTCGGTACCTCGGCCAACTTTCTCCTCGTCTGTTTCCTGTACTTAGTATGCTATGTGCTAGGCTGTATTGAAAAGAAAACTCATTTTTTAAGATGGTTAAAAGACATTGCTTTTGAACTTCTAAAAGCCACATACAGTATATTTACATCTTAACTTAGCTAATGTTAGCAAAATGCTAGATAATTTGCTAGCTAATCTACACCAATCACTGGCTAGCTAGTTGCACAGAATTTTGCTTACATTAGCTAGGTTAAAATGTGACACAAAATGTCATACTACTAGAACACTACCTTTTTCTGGGCTGAATGCAGGGCAATTTTGATGAATGGACCATAATTTGACGACAGCTTTAATATGGGTGGCTAACTTTTTCAGTTAAAAGTAAGTTTGTGTTTACTTTTGTGAAACTGTTTAAATTGCATTATACTAACCTAAGAGCAAAATTGGCAACATACCACTACACTACAGGTCAGTCCACTCTATCTTTGTGAAAGTAGTCCCTGATGTTTCTCAAGTGCAGAATTGACTAACTCACACCATTATACCCTGTAACTATTTTAAAAGTCATCAATCTGCTTTTCTTTATTCATTTCATTATTGATTCATGAATGGGGAGTCACAGGTAGGTGGTGCTTTAACATGAAGGAGTTAATGAAGAGCCACACATAACAGCTGCTTCATTCTCAGATCAAAGTGTTAATATAACTTTTAAGCATTTCTGTGGGATTTTAGCTTTCAGCAGAGAACAGACAGGAAATGAGAGGAGAGAGACGTGGGATGACAAGCAACAAGGTCCCGACCAGACTTGAACCACGGGTGTCACGATTACAAGGTCGAGCACTGGGACGGCGAGTGATCACAGCCTTTTAACCAGTGAACCATGATGTGAAGCTGGATCCCAGCTCCATCAAACTCTTTTATTCCATCTAGAGAAAACAGGAATTTGCTGTGCAGCAATACCTGAATCTGACTTATCAGAATTTCAATCAGTGAGTGCAGATGGAAAAATACCTTAGTCGTGCAGGAGAGAACAAACTCGTTACACTATTTTGATAGAGCAATTGTGCTTTCTATTAATTTCTCCAGACTCATGATAAGTAATCTGCTGTGCAGCAGCAAAAAATGTGTTCCTCTGAAGGTAAACAGTTTCTTTATGATTTGAACATGAAATACACAATCCTTCATTCTATTTGATTCAATTCAGGCCCTAATTATTCTGTTACATCTACATATTATTGCACTGCTCCATGGGTTTAATATGAACGTTGTTTTCTAGTTGCCATGTATCTTCAAACAATCAGAGGGGATAGGGGTAAAGGTTCTTCAGACATTTTTGGGGCAGGTTAGCATTCACTATTTCTACATTTATAACAAGAGCTGGCAACAACAAAGAAAACAATATTACATTGTGCTTTAGTGATCCATAAAATAAATGACCCCTCACAATCAACACATCTTTATAGAAAATTGAAAAGGGCTGTTCTCTGAATTAATAAAATAATAAACCAACCAATCTGCCCTCCAAACTACAAAGTAGGGCAATGTTCAGTTGCAACAATAACATTAAGTACCTTCTCCTCCGCTCATTTTATTCTCCTCTCCTTTCCTTTGCTCTCTTCTCCTCCTCATTGTCCTCTCCTCTTGATTTTCTTTTCCTCTCCTCTTCTCAATTTGTCTGAAATAAATAATAAATAATAACATGACAGACTCAAGGGACATTTTTCTGCATTGAGCACTTTTACTTTTAATACTTAATGTACATTATCCTGATTACACTTACATTCTTTTACTTAAGTAAGATTTTCAATGCAGGACTTTTACTTGCAATACAGTACTTGTAATAGAGTATTTTTACAGTGTGGCATTAGTACTTTTACTTCAATAAAGTATGAACAGCTACTGTGCTCTCTCTCCTGTCTCTCATCGATACACACAAACATTTGCCTCAAATATACACAGAGTGATGAAAACCACGCATACTGATGGACACAAGAAGTCAAATACGACCTGCAGTGGACATACAACACAAGCAGCTCTCTCCAGGTGTCTTTCAAAAAGGGCAAGTGCTTGAGCACCACCTGACTTCTGTCTGTGCACGTGCAGGCTCATGGTGTCATGTTAGTTACACCAGGATGCACTGTGTGAGTTGTTTCTTTAATCACTGTACCAGCTGGAATCTACTGATCTCTCCATCACAACAAAATGTGGTTACTGTGAAGGTGCATACATCCATTGAACAGTTACCAAACAGCAGAGCCTGCAGTATGCACACAGAAACTAATACACAGCCTCAGCTTGAGGAGGATAACATGAAAGTGTGCATGTGAGTGTGTGCATGTGTGTAGGAAGGACTAGTGCTAAGTCCAAATTTGCTATATCTATAACAACAGCAGGTGGTCTCTCAGTGGTGCAGCTTAATGGCACCACAGCTAGCAGTATTGCACAATCTTTACTCATCAGGAACACAGCAGAGCAGACTATTCAATTCACTGATTACCAGATTCACAGGTGGCAAATCTGCTGCGTTTTGAAACATAAAGGACCTCACAGAATGTTTTGAAAAATAAAAATGACAAAATGTAGAGCCTTCAATGTAGATTTTTTCCACCTACAAGAATGACATTTTGGTTCATTTTTCAAGGACATGAGATTCTCTACTGTGGCAATATTAAACATGTTTGCTATTTTAGATTTTGCTAGGGAGTCTTCTCTGTTTGACTCCTGAAGCTGCACCTGCTAATATATCAAGGTTATTTCATGTTTACAGGGTGGTGTGAAAACTGAAGCAGAGAACTGAGGACTTTTAAATTAATGAGCGAATAAAATGGAAATCATATCACATCGAGTCATTCTGTCAGAGTTGTTCTTTTTAATTGTTTGGGTTTAGGAAGGGGTGCATTTCTGCACCAACAGCACACTTTTTATTTGTTGTTCTTGTTTTGTGCTTGTTGTTTTGGAGCAATTAAGTCACCCAGTTCAATTAATATCATGACCTCTGCATGACTGAGCTCTTAAAGGGATAGCTAGGATATTTTTAAGTGGGGTTATATGAGGCACTTGTCCATAGTCATTGTATTACCTACAATCGATCATAGACATGTAGATGGTGCAAAACTGGCCTGTGAACAAATACATGTAAATAAGCTGCACTTTTTCTGGATAAATGCACTGTAATGTTTACATTTCTCAACCGATTTCAGTAAGTTATTTTATATTCAAGGCTTCATGATCTATGTAGAGAAGGTTAGGGGAAAAAAAACTTTCTTCCTAGCCCATGTAGATCTTAGGCCCTTGAATATAACATGAATCTTTGAAATTCAGTTGAGACATCCAGAAGAAATGTAGCACCGCTGTATGCATGACAGGGCCAATATGGCCATGGTGCTGAAATACTGCAGCTATGTACCAAAATGGTCAATGATGCATCTACATATTATACGTCTATACAGCAGAAGGGGTTCAACGACCTCCAGTTTGAAAAAGCAGAACTAGTCTAGGAAGCTAAGCAACGTACTGCTTTGGACAGGGTCAGTAGCAAAATGTATTTTACCTGACTAAAAAAAAATCAGTGTCAGTTTAAATGTACACTACTGTATATTCAGAATATTTTTGCCGCTGTTCCTTGCTGTCAGACAGCCTTTTCCAACAGGAAACCGGCATTGTATAAACCAAATATCACTCTTACCAAAGCAACCACACTCCATTGGCAAAAACAGTCATTTTAAAGCTGTGAAAATATCATAAATATAGCCTACACTTAAATTGATATTGATTTGTTTTAGATGGGCCTAAGTTTTTGTTGCTGATCCCGTCCCGTATGTTGCTTAGCCTGTGTGCCGGCACTCCAAACTGGGCGTGTGCCGACCAACATGTACTCCACGTAATACACTGTGGATAAGTACCTCATACAACCCCAGCTAAAAAAAACCTGTCCCTTTAACTGAAATGCATGGAAATAAAATGGGGTTTAAAATAATATAATAGTAGTGTAAGAGTGATTGGAATTATCAGAGGAACAGAAACTATCAACACAACAACAACAAATGCATCCTTGGGTGGATTTTCCCACCAGTGCTGCAGCTATATAAAGATATGGAAATCAAAACATTTGCAGTATGTAACAAGATGCACAGATGCACTATGATACATAGGTGTAAGCGCTTACAGCAGCATCCAAAGCTAAATGAGATGTTTGAACACAGTATCAGACCATCTGGTGCTTTGCCCATCTCAAACACCTTTGTCAGCGCAGGAAGGAAGCATAGAGAGAGAGAGAGAAAAAAAACATTCATTTCTGAAAAGAAAATAAAGCTTGCACATCATTAAATCAATTTAACCATGAGCATGAAGAGGCGAAATGCTCAGGTAGTAGTTTTGAGATACTTCATGTCTCCGCAGATTGTGAATTTGTGAAGTTATACACTTAGAAATGACAGGAACAGAATAGCTGAGAAGTGCTGTTGGACAACAAGCTCTCCCTGAAGGACCTCATCCCAGCACATCTGGAGCCTCTCACACATTCATCAAGTACCATTCTACATACCTAGCAGGAGGGGAAAAAAAGCACACAGAAGTATCCTATTTAACTACTCAATCACCCAAATGGAGACTGTTATTACCTGGAAGCTCTGCACATCACTAAGAGGCACAGAGTGTGATCTGCTCTCAGATGGTGGAGAGTTGGAGCTAATTGGCAGCAGGTGCTGATGTGTTCAAGTCATATATACATGCGCATGTGGGTGTTTTTCGTGCACTCTGGGATGAGCCGTGTATCATTCAGCTGCATGTTACAACCGGAGCAGACGGCTACATCTCAACCCAGATTTAACAACATCTGGCTCGTGTGATGTATTGTCACCAGCCTCAGCATGGAACCAGATTTTTTTTATTACAGTCTCAAAGCAGCAATTCAGATTTAATATTCACTTTTTTGTACTCTGTATTCTGTTATGGGTCTATCAGTGGGAAACAACGCATTTTATTGTACAGTACGCTTCGGTTGTAATTATTTTTGGTTGCGCTTTATTTTACAGTATACTAATAAGGTGTAATGAGCTGTACTTTGGATTAAATTAGACAAAAACTAGAAATAATATGTTAATATGCAGGTATTGTTAGACCTTTATTAGACTTTATTAGAGGGAGAATGTCTGATAGGGGTCTAACGGTGGCAAATAATGCACTTTAGTTTCCAGGACAGTTCTGTTGTAATGTGTCCGTAATTACCCTCTAATAAAGCCTATAAGGGTCTAATAAAGGATTTAAGGCAGTCTAATAAAGCACATACTAATAAAGCACATATTATCTCTAGTTTTTCTCTGATTTGATGTACTGTATGGCTTTTCTACAGTATCAAAGCATCGATTCAGATGTCGTGTGCACTCTTTTCTACTCTATTCTTTTCTATTGTGCAGTGTTATGTTCTTGTTTCACATCAGCTGTTATTTCTGTGAGTGTTTGTACACATCCTTGTCACTAAGAATTCATCACGCATCAATACATCTACGTAGCCACCACTGCTGTTCCACTTGACTGTGTAACATGGCTGTTACATACAAGGACAGTGAATTATTATTCACAATTTACCAATTATCCCTCTGACCTGTCTTCTGATCCACATTCACAACAATACACGGGCCTATTTGCTCTGAGGTCAGATTAAATTGTGTTGGTCACTGCCTGCTTAAATGGTAATGCTAAAAATAATTCCCCTTTCCCACCTCTTATTTTCTTTTGTCAGGCCTCTGTGCCCTCTGCCTCTGCTATTTTCTCTTATTTATCTTGGCTGTATTTTTCTGTCTCTTCTCGGCAGTTCTCACATTACATGTAGCTGTCCTTCCTGCTCTGTGTATAACTGTGGAAAACAGCCCTCTACAGCTCACACAGTTGAATTCTAAGAGTCACAAGCAGCCACGCATGAAGATATCCAAATTGACAGATCCAAAATTATCAAGCAAAAGCCAGTATTCAATTACTGAGTTTTAAATGATAGCTGGAAGCGCAGCCACATAAACAAATCAAGGTCTGTCCCTAATAAGGTACTGCTGGGGTGGAATTACCTGTAATATTATGGGTCACATGGTAATTTCACATTATTAATTCCATCAGTGCAACAAGCGTTGTTGCCATACTCACCAATCTGCTGCTTTGAGTTTCTTTTGATAGCAGACTTACTGTTTTCATTCACCACCTGCTTCCAATCACTTCTACTTGTGTACTACCTCTTTGGTAACCTAACATAAAACTCAAAATATTCACATTAAAAGTGAGCTGCTGAAAAGGCTCTGAATGTGAAACATGTTTGTAGTGAGTAGCTTAGCACCAAATCAAACAAACAAATAAACAAAAGCAGAAAACTAGAACCAACTGCAATTAAGCAGAGACTCCAACTCCAATTTCAGTAGAATTTCCAAAAAATGGGCAAAAGAAAATGCATACTTTTAGATTAATGTGCATTTCCATTACTGTCATTAAAATATTAGGAGTTGGCGGCATCAAAATAAAACAGTGGGTAGGCACAAATTCTCCAGTCTTGTGCCATTAAACAAAAGCAGAAGAAAAGGCGCAGCAAGATGACGTTATTAAAGGTGTGCAAGTCAACTTTCAAACCAGTTATAAAACATACTGGGATTATAACATTTCTGTTTGTTAGATGTTTATAATCTGATGTTTTTATCTGCTACTTTTCATCCACTGTTTCTATTGTACTTTGTCACATTTTGCTTTGATCAATACACTATTTCTTCCACTTCAGCCAGGCATAAAAACTTCTCTCCAACTTCTGACACCTGACACATTTCTAGCATTTCCATTTAGGTTTTTAATTTTTAAATAGAAAAAGCACAGAAAAGCAGGAAGATTGAAAAAACAGCCTAGTGGTAAACATACGATGAATACATTGTTGTGTTAATGAAATTAGTGCTGTGAACAGACACATTCTCCAGAACTGATCAAGATAATAATGTGTAAACATGGATGATTTGTTGAGTTTGGCAGACAGCATCAAAAACAAACTGAGAAGTAAACTAGTAAAGAAAACAGGGAGACAACTTACTAAAGTAGAGATGAAATCTAAAAAGAATAAATTAGCATAAAAACTCTAAAGTAAGCCAGTTTCAAATAAAGGACTGGTGGTCTCTGCAGCTGAGGTAGAAGTATTTAAGAATTTAAACTTGCATAAATTGATAAATGTCCTGAGGCAAATGTCTGGCTGTTAAGCTGCTAAATGCTTCATTATTTTCACCAACTAGTCGCAAATTGTGTCTGATGTTTGGTGTTGAGCAGGTAGTGTGCAGTTGGTTTTAAGAGCCATTTGGGTCAAACAGCACTGAGAGTGGTGAATAAAAAAAGTAAAGTTGTGAAAATCAAAACAATCATTCGGAAGATGCTAAAACACTCTGCAGAGTGTAGAGGAATTGTGTTGGGTTATTTAGGTTAGTCTGAGTTAGATTATACACTGATCAACCAGCTAATGTTGTAATATTGTGCAAGTCCCCTTTGTGCTGCCAAAACAGCCCTGACCAATTAAAGCATAGACTCCACAAGACCTCTGATGGTGTCCTGTGTGATCTGACACCAAGACATTAGCAGCAGATCCTGTAAGTTGTGAGGTAGGGTGGATCAGGCTTGTTGTTCCAGCACCTCCCACAAGTGCTTAATTGGACTGAGATCAGGTGACTTTGGAGGACACCTTGTAAACACCAGGCCACCTTCTTTGATTGCTCCATGGTTCAGTTCTGGCATTCACATGCACATTGGAGACGCTTTCAGCAGTGGACAGGGATCAGAATATGCACCCTCACCAGTCTGTGGCTACACAGCACTGTGTGTTCTGACATCTTTTCCGTCATTGTTAGCATTAACTTATCAGCAGTTTGTGCTACAGTATCTTACAGAAGCAGCATGCACCATCAAGGCGCCTTGAGTAACCATGACCCTGTCACCGGTTCCCCAGTAGTTCTTCCGTTGACCATTTTGACCCCTGTTAGAACTGTTCAGACCCTTATACTTGCCCATTTTTCCTGTTTCCAACACACTAACTACGAGAACTGACTGTTCACTGGCTGCCTAACATATTGGCAGGTGCCGTTCTAACAAGATGATCAATGTTATGAACTTTACTTGTCAGTTGTTTTAAAGTTTGTGTAAAGCAATGTGTTCTGAATTTGTCACACAACAGAAACAGGTGTCATTAACCTCCCAGCCAAATTTGAATGATTAAAAGAATTGCTAGGTATATAAAATTAGGTGTCAAAATCATGATACTCTGCTCTGAAACCCTGGGGTCGTGTCCACTCTGATCTCTCATCTAGCAGCTTTATTGGACATGTCCAGACATGTTTTGAGCCACCAGAACCAGACTCAGTGACAGGATGTTTTTTTTTCTTCGGTGTCAGGGTGTTGGAACTGAAGTGAGCTGTGCTGTTTGTTCGTGGGGTTTATATAATGTTACGGGGACCATGGCTCGGGCGCGTGCGTTACTGAGCCATATTTCAGGTCCACCCAAAAAGTCCTTATCACAGGAAATGTGAACAACAGTTTATCAGTCTACCTACTTAATTCAGTACTACATAATTATCTGTGTTTTCATGTCTTTGCAGCAACTTGCACAGACTTTAATGTCGTGGCTGATCAGTGTACATTGATGTGGGTTCATCACGCGGGACACCTTACACATTACACATAGTCGTTTGACCAACTGTTAATATAAAAAAATTGACAGGTGCAGCTTTAAGCTTTTAAGTTATTTATTTAACATTTTCTTACCATATTCATAATTGAATAATTTCCAGAGAATATTTAAATCAATTTAAAGTTCCTGCTACATGTGGACATGCACATGCTTTTTTTTTTTTACTGTATATGTTTCTCATTATGTATCATGAGAGAGATGTGCCTGAATCAGTCATAAATCAATTTGTTCTCTTCACACACTTACACATCAGGTTTTATATATGCGTTTTTAGGTTTTGTGAAGTCAGCTCTGACATAAGCTTAACATCGAACCTTTAAATGATCACACTGCACATTGTACGATATGTGGCCAAATGCCCTCACAGACACTTTATGGTAATCAGAGCAGTAAACAAATGGATTGAGCGGAATTTATTGAGCGCTGCTATGAGTTTGTGTGTCCTCTGACCAACCCTGTGCCACTAAGAATAAAGAAAAAGCTTAATATACTGTTTTCTGATATGTAGTTCATGATTGAATACCACAAGCTGTATACATCCTGTACACACACACACACATACAGGGACATACAAAGACAACTTATCCACCAGAGACACGTAGGCCACTTGGGTCACTTCCTTTTACCCAGAAGCCTTTGGGAAAGGTCAAGTGGTCAAATACTAATACCTTTAGTTTGGTCTCAGAGGAAGTGCTCCATTTTGAGAAACAGCTAAGTCAGAGTCTTCAAAGGTCAACCACTCTAGATGGGGAGTAACAGAGCATGAGGTCAGAACAAATATGCCAACTAGATGCTCCCCCAAGGTTGCGTATTCACTATCTGTGAGAGAAGCGTCTGTGCCTTTCAACAAGAATGAATCTCAAAGCTGTTCACTTTTTATTCCCTTTTTTCTTTTTCTTTTTTTGCTGCGTATGGCTCCTTTAACTGAGAAGAGTTTTTCAAATTTGTTTTCTTGATTCCTTCTGCTCTCTGTCTTTGCCTCCAGCTCACGACACAACATAGTGAAGGAAATGAAGAGAATAAGAGACATCTCAACTAGCTTGTTGTGATAAATGAAACGGAGATAGAGATGACATGGAAACAGATCACAAAAGCACTCGGGAGATTCAACCCAAGTCTATTTTCTTTTCTTTTTTTTTTTCTACACAGAAACAGCACTGGGGCCGATTTGGTTTGGATTTAGCATGAATTACCACGGCTTAGATCCTGTTAGTGCCGATAAAGCCCCAAAATGTCCCAGTTGTATCCTTATCCTCCCTATGAATATTCAACAACTTGCTCTCATCTCCCCATTGTTTTCTCATTTGTACTGGTATCTGACAGCGCTGGTGATAATGTGTTGGAGGAAGATGTGGCAAAGGGAAGTGGCATTGATATATGATCCGATAGAGGCCTCGGCGACACGCTTCAATGGACTCAAAGGAGCCTCATCTCTGAGCTCAATCGGAACGTGGTTGAAATTCATTAAAGTTAAAACGACTTTGATTTATTATCTTGGAAATGATTAGGTCGCACAGATTTGTTGTCTCAAGCAATATCCGGCTGGAAACATTTAAACTGGCAGTTTTTTAATATGAGAGTCACTCAAGTGGCCCCTTTCTCTCACAGCGCCTGTTTTGTTTGGGATTTGAAGAATCAACAGTCTGGACTTCCGAAAATTCCCACATTCCAATCTGAAGACGTTAGAGTAAGCTGTGTATCTATGTGTTTGGCAAGAGCAACTACTGAACAATATATAGCATTGTGAGAGTGTGTGTTGTCACAGCGAGTGAACTTATGAGTGTGTGTGTGTGTGTGTGTGTGTGTGTGTGCCCCTGTATGTGTGTGTTTGAGATCAGTGAAGCGTGCGGTAGGAGAATAACCATGTTAGTGTGAGAGAGCAGAAAGGCTACATCTGTCACTCTGCATTTTCACACACGCATTCTGACAAGGCCCACAAGCCTGCCACGATAACCCAGCTTCTCCAACACACACACGTGTATCTCATGCCTCATATAGCATGACAGAGCAAGTGAGGTTCATTCAGTGTTCAAGGGTAAAAGTGCAACTGTGCTTTATTTTACAGTAAACTAAAAATATGTAACAAGCTGTGATTTTTATCAAATTAGACAAAAACTTGAAACAATATATTTGTTATTAGACATTAAATAATTATAGCCTAATTAAACATCTCACATCTTGCATACTATATATCAAATAGAGGAAAACTAGAAATTATTTGTTCTTTATTAGACAGAATTAGAGCCTTTATTAGAACTCTATTAGACTTTATTTGAGGGTAATTAGATTACAACATTATAACAGAGCTGTATTATGAACTAAAGTGTATTATTTCCTCCCTGTTGGACCCCTATTAGACTTTATTAGATGACTTATTAGGGACACATTATTACAGACCTGTACTGTAAACTCAGGTGAAATCACATATCTGCTACTTCCCTATTTAAAAACATCATGTGAACCATATCTACCAAGTAAAGGCCAACATTAAAGAAGTAGAGGAATACTTTGTCTATGGGTGACTGCACAGTCTTGTTGTAATAGTGCAGATAATGCGATCTGATCACAGATGTAGGCATCGATCTTACTCTCTCAGGTAGCAGATATATGATTTTACTTTAGTTCACAGTACAGGTCTGTTATAATGTGTCCCTAATTACGCTCTTATAAAGTCTAATAAAGTTCTAATAAATGGTTGAAGCTGTCCATTAAAGAACCTATTATTTCTATTTTTTGTCCAATTTAATAAAAATTACAGCTCATGTTTTTTTTGTGTACTGTAAAATAAAGTACAACCATATGTTTTTTAATGTGTGTGTTTCACAATATATTTTTGTAAATGAATGTGCCAGTGCATTTGTGTGTAGACCTACACAGTGTATGTGTGTGTGTGTGTGTGTGTGTGTGTGTGTGTGTGTGTGTGTGTGTGTGTACACGCGTGTGTTTGTGTATGTGCTCTCTGCTCAAGCTGGCATATAAAATGACAGTGAAGCATTTCCTCTGCCAGCTTTGGTGCTATCGCTCTTTCTCTCACCCCTCATCCTTCTTTCTCTCCCCTCTCCTCACCCTCCATGCCCCCTTAGCCACCGGCCATATGCTCAGCCCTAAAGCTAGGCCCTTCGCCAGGTTGGAGTATGTGTCTGTAACTGTGCAACTGTGTATGTTTGTGTGTGTGTGTGTGTGTGTGTGTGTGTGTGTGTGTGTGTGTGTGTGTGTGTGTGTGTGTGTGTGTGAGAGAGAGAGAGAGAGAGAGAGAGAGAGAGAGGAGTAGAAGACACAGAGAGCAAGAGCAGGGGAAGATGAACTGAGGGTAAATTTTGATTGTTGCTCTAATCCTGATGATTTTCATTTGTTTGAATCATTCCTTTCTCTCCCTCGTGCTTTCTCTTACTTTTAATAGTTGGGAATAAATGGTGTTATTCATCCTGTATTTTTCAGTTTGCTAATGTCCCTGAGGAATTTTTCTTAGTGAAATGACCTCATTTGCAACCTTGTTGCAAACGTCTGCAGAAAGTGTTAAGCCATCATCTAAGTCTATTATGTGGAGACACTGTGGTAATACAACTTCGCAAGCAAATGCCTCTGCCAAGAAGCCTAAAATGTCACTCTTGTCTTGTCTTTATTACTCTGCTTCTCTTTCTCTTTTTTTAAACTTTCTTTTGAAACATCTTTGAATCTCCTAATATACAATATATGCACCATTGGAAACACAAATATGAATCTTAGAAACAATCTTTTTTTTTTTGTTTTTTTGTTTTTTGTTTTTTGGGTGTAATATTTGTTGAAGCCAGTAAACACAACAGTTATACATTTAACAATGTATCTCTCCAAATACAGAATAAGTAATATAAGTTTATTTCAAAAACAAAGTACATTTTATTCACATCAGTACTTTGAACTGGAAGTAGACAACTTCTTTGCCTCAACTTTTAATTACGAAGTAAGATTGCCCAGTGTAATGGCTGTAGAAAAATGACATAATCCATGTCTAGATTGGTTTCCTATATACTTTGCTGTCACGATACAAATCTGTCTGCCACATGGTATGATTTTTCCTGGGAAAATGAATCTCCATTCTAGACTGAATGAACTAACACATTTTTCTCCTATTGTTTACTTCTAACATTACTCCCCCCTCCATCAGTCCCTGCTGTATAGTACCTTGTTTTGCATGGAGCAGCTGGCTAATGTTACTCAAACTATGTTATTACTATGCAATGCACATAATTACAATAGCTTTTGATATACCTCTTCATGGGTCCCTCTTTTCTCTTATTTTCAAAGTGGTGTTGATCTCCTGGTGCGGTTCTTTTTTCAAAAAAAACAGTTCAATTGCTATTACATCTATGTTATACTGACCAATTCAGATTATATTGACCAAGCTGTTTTTGCTGACTACTAAAAAGCAAAATAAAAAATTCAATTTCTTTTGAACCAAAAGAACCAAACCAATTGAAATGTGCCATAAAAGTTGAAACCAGAAGAACAGATGCATAAAAAAATTCTCGACTTAGAAAAAAAAAAATTGAGACCAGCAATCAACCACAAAAATATGAAGAAATGAGAATTAAAAACATTTGAACGGAAGAGGAGATAAGATATAATGAGATAAAATAAAATGATTAAAACCAACAGTTGACCACTAATAATATAAAATCATGTGAGGTAAAATAATTAAGAGTGTAACTAAAATAAAATAAAAACAAAGTTAAGACCAGCCAACCAGACTACTGAAGGGCGCAGCGAAAAAGGGATGTGTTCACTGTAGTTTTAAAAAATATAGTGTCGTGGCACACCTGATGTTCCAACAGCTTGGAGCATAAAATCTAAAGGCAGATTCACCAATTTTTGCAGAGACCCGGGGAATAACCAGGCAGCTTGCTCCAGATGAACCAGCTCATTGCTCACAGGCATGTCGGAGAGATATTGAGGTGCCAGACCATGCAGGGCCTTAAATAGGAGCAATAAAATTTTTAAATTAATTCTAAAATTTACTGGGATCCAGTGTAATGACCAAAACACAGGTGTTATATATCCTTTTTCAAGTTAAAAGTCCAGCAGCTGCTTTCTGGAGTATCAGTGATTCAAACTGTGATTCAAACAACATATCATATTTATTTTATTTTGTCAACAGGTCCAATAAGCACTTCAATTAAAGACAGCATTTTCCAGCAATTATTTGATGTATCAGATGTTATAGTTCCATTTAGATATTTTTAGTCAGCCCCTCATCTGACGTAAATCCCTGTAGCTCCAGCTGCTCCTGTGTGAGTCACTTTATACCAGAGTTAGTATAATGACAATTTGTGAGGCTGCTCTATGTAACTCTGTTCAACTCTAAGTGTAAGAAGGTAGGGGCTGAGTTTGGTAACCTTCATCATTGTTAGGATGATAATCACTTTTATGGGAATGAATGACAATGAATCATCATAACAAGTATTCAGCAGACTGCTTTTTGTTTTTGTTGAGTTTGAGCCTCAAAACAATGCATGCTGGGAGGTCTGCTAATGTACTGATCATGTTTCCTTATAAACTGAATATTAACAGCAGTACTTTAATAAAACACATATATCAACAACAACAACAACAAATTCTTTTTTTTTTTTAAATCAGGTCAGGAGAAGTTATGTTTATCTCAGAAGTGTCTTATACTAAAAACCTTATTCTACTAAATTTCGGTATGATGATTTGCAGGTGAAAATGCAGTTTGTCTGAAGAATCTATGAAAAAAAATGAGAATACTAGGAACAACAATCTGGAAAGCTCCTTTGTCCCATTTGCATGCACAGCTGACATGGCTCCTTACCTTAGCTTGTCCTCTATCAAGATGTACTGTACATACATGGTGACATGTGTTCAGCTTAATCCTGCACTGACCAACAAATCTGGTGAAAACTGATGAAAAGTTCTGAATTAACCTCACAAAATGTCTGAAAATTGAACTTAAAACTATAAAAGAGCATCTATACTTTTACTTATTTCCTATTTATCATAGAGAGCACTGGTTTTCTGCTATTTCTGAACCGATTAAAGATTTATGGATATTTATCCTCCATGACCTGAAAAGTCAAAACACACAGGCTGCTCTAATATGGCATAGAATATATAGAAATACA
>JAJHUR010132262.1:0-14119 GCA_027495735.1 Lutjanus campechanus | reverse complement strand
TGTGTGTGTGTGTGTGTCCTCTGTTGTCAGCAGGGATAGAGTGCAACACGACGTGGGATGGCTGGCTGTGCTGGGATGAAACTGAAGCCGGCCTAACAACAGAGCAGAGCTGTCCAGACTATTATGACGACTTTGACCCTCATGGTAAATTTCTTTAACATCTGAAATCAATCAACATCAATAACTTTAATCAATGCTATTTTAGATCAGCTAGGTCGGCTGTCTCTTTGCAGCTTGCTTTACGTTTCTTTGCACCTTATTTGTTCACAGCGATGGCGTCCAAAGTCTGCACAGAGACGGGCGAGTGGGGACGCCACCCAGAGAGCAACAGGATATGGACAAACTTCACAAACTGCAAAGCCAACACCACACATCATGGGACAGTAAGCAGGAATAAAGACAATAACAGAATTTTAAAAAGGCGCTCTATAAATTAGCTTTGGTTGCGAAGTTGTATTCATTTTTTATTTTCTTGCAGGCGGCCATGACTCACTTCTACTTGGTCATGATTGGTCATGGCCTGTCGCTGGTGTCATTGCTCATATCATTAGGAATATTCTTCCATTTTAAGTAAGTGTGGCACAGCTTTTTTATTTCCCCTTTTTATTTTTACATAATCTTAAACCTTTCTTGTTTTTAATGCCATGTATGTGAAAAGCATCACTTTTGAGTTGGCAGATTGGGTAAAATCCAAACTTACTTTAGTGCCTAACTTTGTATAACAGCTGACAATTTGGAGGCATGTTGTATTTGCCCAGACTATGTAAGTGCTCCTACTTTCAATAAAAATTATCCATACTAAAAATGAAAAATTAATAAGTCATTTACATATATAAATCAACATGTGACAACTTACTAGAAACTCATAAATCTGTATGACTCTTGATAAATAATTTATAACAGTTTATTAGCATCATGAGCCATCAGGGCTGCTGCAGTTATAAACATTAGTAAATCATTGAGAAAGGATTCCATGACAATAATCCATTCGATCTGGAGTTATAAATGTTAATATCTTGTCAATGAATTGAATTTTGGGTCCAGATACTCAACATTTTTTCCGGAAGCTCCTATAAATTATCAAACTGGGAGGATAAACACAGTAAAGAGGAAACACTCAAGGATTTTAAGGACCTCTTACATTTTTTTATTACATATCTGTAAAGCTCAATAAATTATTTATTTGAGGGTTAGTTCGGATTATTTGAAGCTAAACAATGCGCTATACCGCTCTCTCCAAACCAACCAAACTCCATAGGCCAAATCAGTAATTTTACCGTGCAGAACACAGAAGTTGCAGGTCAACGGCTGCCTCGATCTGTTCGTTTGTTTGTGTTATTGTGTGACTTCAGTGAACCCAAACTAACCTCTTCGAACACTGAAGTCACACAATAACACAAACAAATTAACAGATTGATGCAGCAGTGGACCAGCAAATCCTGTCCTCTATGAGGTAAAATTACTGATTTTGCGTATGGAGTTTGGTTGGTTTGGTTTGGTTTGGTTTCTCGCCAGAAAAGGCTGTCTGACAGCACAATTAGGTTTTTGAGCAGGTTGTTGAATCAGTATCAGAATATGTGCCTCTTCTTCTGCTGCCTTCAGGAGTCTGAGCTGTCAGAGGATAACCCTCCACAAAAACCTCTTCCTGTCATTCGTGCTCAACTCAATCATCACCGTCGTCTGGCTCACAACAGTGGTGAAGAAAGAGGGACACACGTATAACGATTCTGTGAGCGATTTCTGCATTTTGAGTAAAAATCTGCACTGGCATTCAGTTTTTCATTGAAGCCATGACAGCTCATACTTCCCTTTCCCTTGCAGGCGAGCTGTAAGCTGCTCATGTTCATCCACCTGTACCTGCTCAGCTGTAACTACTTCTGGATGCTGTGTGAGGGCATCTACCTGCACACACTGATTGTTGTGGCAGTGTTTGCAGAAAAGCAACATCTCATGTGGTATTATCTGCTGGGGTGGGGTAAGTAAGGATTTATCCAAATATTTCATCATGGCTGGGTTTCACCAACAAGGATTAATTCAATTTAACATTTTGTTAAGCTAGCTAGCTCGCAAATAGTACAAAATTTTAGTTCACTGTACTAATTTTAAACCTAGCTTTACTTATCTCTAATTAGAATTGATCACGACTAAATCAATGTTTGTTGGTGCAGCCCAGTCCATGTGCATTTCTCTGGTGACACTCAAATCTCATATTATGTTCTGATGTGATTGTGCAGGTTTTCCTCTCGTGCCAGCTGTGATACATTCGATAGCACGCCACTGCTACTACAACGACAAGTGAGTCTTCTCAGTCATCACCTCCACACGTGACCATTCCTAAAGATATCACTGTAGCTACGTCATGTGTTTTCTTACCGTATGATCTGACGATGGTCCATGCATTCACAGATGCTGGGTCAGCTCAGACACTTCCTTGCTGTACATTATCCACGGCCCAATCTGCGCCGCGCTGGTGGTAAGCACCGAACCTCTGTGGGACATACAGATTTACTTTTTACTGAAGAGGTAGTACAATAGTACATTAGTCCAGTCAGAGTTAAAGATTATATAATGCTTTACACAGACTGTACACACAATGTAGAAAATGTAGCCCTTTTAACATATTTTTTTGTTGCAATCCAGAGTTGTGTGTCAAATTGGCAAAAAGTTTGGACATTTATCCACTCAAAGCAAAAGACGGTTTTTACGTGCAGTTTCTCTGTTATTAAAGCTGTTTTTATGTCTAGTCATCAGATGATATTTAAAGAAACTACTAGGCTAACCTTCTGATGAGACAATATGACCTTTCTTGTTACCTTTCTTTGTGAAATCAGTGTAATTGTCTCACAGGAACAAGATACCAAGGCACATTTTTTGCCTTCAGTCTGGTCAACTTGAAAGTGCAACATATTATCAGCTGGACGTGACGTCTTGGCGAGTCAAACGCATTTCTTTAGAAATCAACAATAGAACCGCCGTGTCCACTTTCATTTTCTGTTTTTGTCCCTTGTCTTACATGAACTACGTGTTTAAATGGTTTTCATTGTGTCAAACTACCAAAGAGATCTTGAGGCGTGCTACGCCCATTTCAAGTTGATGCATTTATAGTTACATTTTCTTTGTTTTTTCTGTATCAAACTGAATGCCTTCTTGATTCCAGGTGAATCTTTTCTTCCTGCTGAACATCGTTCGGGTTCTCATCACCAAGCTGAGGGTGACGCACCAGGCCGAGTCCAGCCTCTACATGAGGGCTGTGAGAGCCACCCTCATCCTCATCCCTCTGCTCGGCATCCAGTTTGTCCTGCTCCCCTACAAGCCTCAGGACCACTGGGTTTTTGAGATCTACCTGTACGTCATGGAAATCCTGATGCACTACCAGGTCAGTATATCCAACACATGTACAAAACATGCAAACCAATTTGTTTAACTCAATAAAAATCACTGATGGTATTAAAAGCTCTGCAGACTTGTTGTGTAACCGTCCAGTGGGAATATCCTGAATAACTTTGCAATGGTGGTTGAAAATATTACAAATATTTCTAAAATATGAGCATGAACATGTGGCACCGTAAACTATATTTTTGCAGGCTCTTGTGCAGCTGTTTGAGCTTAAAGGATCTGCTATCTTGTGTTTTCTCTCACAATGTTTTTCACACGCAGGGTCTCCTGGTTTCTACAATATTCTGCTTCTTCAATGGGGAGGTGAGTCACGAGCACATTTCATGTTTGCCACAATAGTCAAGCTGGGTGACCAGGACCCAAAATTCAGATATGAGACTGTGTAGGTGCAGTTCGCTTACGGTAGGCTTGGGCAGGCAGAGGTCACAGTCAGAAAGCAGTCCAAAGGCAAACAGATCCAAAAGTGCAAGAAAATTCCAAAATCTGTGAAATCCATGAGAAAGTCCAAAACAGAAGGGAAACACCGGGAAAAATACTAGAACACTTGAAGGATTAAGATGAACTGGCAACGAAAGAAGGAAAACACTAATCAGGGACAGGTGAAACAAATCTGTGATAAAAAATAAGGTGGGAAAAGGGACAAAGACAGGAAGTAAAACAACCGAAACAAGAGGGAAGACAAGAACTTCAAAATAAAACAGGAAACAGTTTAACTAAAACCCTAAACCCTGACAACTTTGCTACCAGGCAGCCTTTTCCAACGGGAAACTGTCGTTATATAAGCTAAATATCACTCTCTCCAAGTCAACCAAACTCCACTGACAAAATCAGTGATTTTACCTCACAGAACACAGGAGTTGCTGGTCTACCGCTGCCTCAGTCTGTTAGTTTGTTTGTGTACTTGTGTGACTTTGTTGTAAATGGATAGATCACATAGTAACACAGACAAGCTAACTTACTGAGGCAGTGGTAGACCAACAACTCCTGTGTTCTGCGAGGTAAAATGACTGATTTAGCCTGTGGAGTTTGGTTGGTTTGGAGAAAGAGATATTTATAAATACCGAGGACATGGATATGAACGCACTAAAACAGCATTTAATTTGCACTGGCTTTGTAGATGTGAGGATGATGTAGTAAAGACCAACTCATGTGTTCTTGCCTTGAAGGAACATTTAGCTTTGTAGTTCCTATATCGCGTGATAAAAACCCATCCTTTCCTTTCAGCCACCTTTACTTTAAGTTCTCCCAAAGATAAGTTTCTCATCATGTCTCTTCTTGCAGGTCCAGAGCGTTCTGCGGAGACACTGGAATCAGCAGCGGATGCAGTTCGCCGGCACATTCGCCAACGCTGACTTTTTTCGCTCAGCCTCCTACGTGGCATCGTCACTTACAGAGGTCCACCGCTGCTACAGCATCGAAAGCCACACCGAGCACATGAATGGCAAGAGCTACTCAGATATATTCAGATCGGACAGCCCTTTTGTGTGAAGGTGGCCCTTGATGTTCGGTGCTGGAGGCTCAGCGCTCACCGTTTCTTTGAATCTTTGCCCAAGATGTTACGAAGATTGCGGTCAGTGTTTTCTTGGAGTTACACTACTGTTGGTGGCAACTGAGTACAAACTTTTCTTTTGTTTGACTTCTTTTCCATCTTTTCCAAGTTTTTTTTTTGAAGTGTTTGACTTTTTCTAACCAGTATTACCAACACAGAAAGAGCGTGAGACCAAAGACACCGTTTCATCATCATTATATACATGCCACGAATGCCGGAAACAAGGAATCAACCAGCCTCAATGTAAAGCATTAACACAAGGAGTTTGTGCTTTTTTTGCGTTGTGTGGAATAAACTTGAAGAGCCCCCGATGAACAAGAGGCTGTACTGTTACGATCTTGCAACGAGAGAAGTTATGATTTTTTTTCCGGGCATTTCGAGGATATTGATGCAATATAAAAATAGGCAGTTATTGGCAAGGGTGCTTTGGAAAGGAAATGCACAAAAAGCCTGTTTAACCATCTCACAATCAAGTTGTAGGCACATAACTCTGTTGCAGGACTCCTTTAACGAGCCACAGTTGCTAGGAGTTCACTTAATGGTGAGCTTGATTAGCAAAGAAGGGGGTTAGAAGGAAAGCAGTTAGCCTCTTTCTGTCTAGAGGGGCAAACTTTATGCCTCGAGAAAGTAAGAGCTATGGTTGTCACATTGACAGAAGTCCCCATGCAGTAATTTAGGTAAGCTCAACAGAACAGTATGCAGTAATAGCACCATTCTTTTGTTTGTTCTTGCAGATTTAATTTGGTGCAGGTCTCACCTCACTGCCCAGCAAGCAACTGAATGATCTGAGCAAGCTAGCTGCTGAGTGCTGGTCATTTTTTACAAAACATTGCAAATGAATTCCTGCAGTCTGACCATGTCTTTTTCACACATTGCTATATCATTACCTTCAGAGCATGTCTATCCAGTACATTTAATGCTACACACAGTAGCAACACACACATATACTGGCGTAGAGCAGAACGGGCTTGCATATAACAGCAAAGCTAACGCTAGCTGAGCTAACGTTAGTGTGATAGTACAAAGTTACAGTCAACAGTTAGGTATCAAACCTACAACTCTTGATATGTGATTGGCTAATTCTTTTTCTTGACTGACCTTCAATATTACAACGTTACTCCAATAATAAAGTACAATCACTTCGCTAGTTAGTACCGCACAGAACTAGACATGTAAAATGTAAAAGGAAAAAAAAAGTATAAACACACAAAAATGAAGAAATAAACAGCTAGCTTGCTTTGCAAAATGTCAGTTTTGCTTTAGCTACTTTTGAATTAAAGGCATGATCCCTTGCAGAATGTTTTCTAGTATGCGTTATTTCCTTTAGCTAAGTTTAAAACGAACATTTAGTTTCACAATAACATGTTTTCGGAAACGTAAGGTTACCTTTGTCTCATCACGTCTGGCTTGGTGATAGCCGCAGTATCTTTTAAGTTAATGCTTGTTAGGCTCACTGTGTTTTTTGCTACATATCTGATTATTCCAAAATGCTGGAGAGATGATTGTGAGATTGTCACAGATGGAGATATGACTGAAAAGTGCATGTGTTTGTACATATATTTGAGTGAATATAACATATATCAAGGCACAAAATATGAATTTTGTATTTAGATATGTATTTTCAAGCCAGTTAGGAACAAATCATTGTATATTACTCTTGTTACATTTTGAAAAGCCCACAAACTGCAGCTGGTTATCAACAGTATTAAGAGTGAAATAGTCATGTTACATGTTTTTAACTGAAAGAGTTTGGTGTCCAGGAATTTTTATTCATTGATTTTACACTTTGCATCGATAATTACAATCAGTAGTACTACAACTGTTATCAGCATCCAATAATTCTACAGTAAGACTGGTTTACACCAACAAAGATTAATTTAATCCAATATTAATTCTCACCAGTAAAACTAGGTTTAAAATTAGTAAATCCAGTTTTAAAATTGAGCAGAGTTCTGTTGGACAATTAAAACCTAATCTCACTTTGAAAAATCCAAGTTTTGTGATTTCAACCAAAATTAAATAGAGTTGAATCAATATGGAGATGCTTGCATATCAAAATTAATATAAATAAATAAGTGAATATAAAGTAAATACAAAAGACGATGAAATATAAAACTTACCTTTTGGTTGCTCTTTATTTCTTGAAAAAACCTGAAATTGTTAGCTAGCTGGCTAAAAAGTTAAGAAAATTATATACACTGTTAATTAGCTAACATTAGCCAAAAAGTTAACAAAACGTCACATTGTGTGCTTGCTAACGTTAGCACAAAAGTTAACCAAACGTTATATTGTGTGCTAGCTATTCTTACCTAAAAAGTTAACAAAACATCGCATTGTTTGCTTGTTAATGTTAGCTAAAAAGCTGACAAAAATCTTGTATTGTTTGCTAGCTGATGTTAGCTAAAAATTCAACAGTGTTACAAGTGTTACATAATTTTGAAGCTAGTTCAAAAGTTAGTCAGCCAAGTTAGATTTAATTTAGATTTAAGACAGATTTAAATTTTATATTTCTTCATTTTGAGTTAGTGCTTGTGCAGCATAAATTAAGTTAAACCATGATTTAATCGGGTTTAAAAATTAACCCTTGTTGGTACAACCCAGCCTAAATGTGATCACGTCTGTCACCTCCAGTTAGAGATAAGTGGGAAATTTCCTGTCAGAAAGCTGCTGGTTTCAGCGTTCCGAAACAGGAATCACACATCAGTCTCTTGTACTTTATTAATATAAACTTTTTTTGCTTTGAGTTAGATGAGACCAATATGAAGCTACAGCCAGCAGCCGGTTTGCTTAGGTTAGCATAGCATAATGACTGGAAACAAGGGGAAACAGCTAGCTTATTTCGAACTAATTCCACTTACTGACAAGTAATATTTTGCAAAATGCCAAACTATTCATTTAAATATGCAGCACTGAACCCTAAATTATTCTAGCTAAAATATTTTCCTTTCTTTCTTTGTTGGATTCACAGAATATGTCTGCTATTCATAATACTGTATGTGTACTATAACAATTTACAAGACTGGATGGTTCAGTCTATATGAATTCTAGGCTACACTGATTTCTGAACTGATTTTTAGTAATTTAGTTTTGTATTTTGCTATTAAAAAACATAAATACAGTTGGTGGATGTGCTCCTTAGTGGGTACACAGTCAGATAGGCTATTTATTGTATATTACACTGGACATATATTTTCAAGGCTCTAATGTCTAATTGGTGGCATTAATTTCTTAAAGGTATAGATTAACATTTTGTAAATTACACTTTTTTTGCTGAGAGTGAGAGGAATAGATTGATACCACTCCTGTGTCTGTATAGTAAATAGAGAGCTACAGCCAGCAGCTAGTTAGCTTAACTTAGCATAAAGACTGGAAGCAGGGGGGCACAGCTAGCTTGGCTCTGTCTGAAGGTGACTAATTTGTATAAATAATACATTATTGCATTCGATTAATCAGTTTAATCAAGGTTTCAGTCTTAGCATTTTGCATTCTAGTTGGAGCCCACCATTTTCCAGTGTTTATGCTAAGCTAACCCTGCAGCAATTAAGTGAATGAGTGTATTTTTCAAAATGTTAACATATTTCATTAAAGAAAACTTATTAAAAAAGATAAATCTAGCGTGAAGTGGTTTGCAGATATCTGTATTAGTTTGAAATACACTGATTATTAATAATAAAAGGGGTTTGTAGCACTATTGACATGGAACAAATATATATATTCATACTAAAATATTCTAAAGTCAAAGTTAACTTGCTGGCTTTCTATGGAGCTTTCAACCATATTCTGTTGCCTTCTTCAGTAAATGGAACTTCCTTTCATTTCCTTTCATTTATTTTTCCTCATGTCACATCTTTTATGTATTGTTACGTCTTTTTTGTCTTGTCATGTCTTTTCCGTTATTTTTTGTCTTGTTACGTCTTTTATGTTGTTTTTCGTTGTTTTACATTTTGTGTCCTTTTCGTCTTTTTTTTGGTTACATTTTTGTCTTGTTACATCTGTCGTGTGTGACATCTACTGATGGATACACCCAGCAATCATCTTTTCTATGTGTTATTGTTCCATCCATTTAGGATTAAATCTGTCTTGATGTTGGGAAGGTGGCACAGGATGATACAAAATAAAAAGAATTAATAATTCATCATAAATGCATTAAAACTAAAGTAATAAGCCTTTTTTGAAAATTTAAGAAGTAGAGAGTATAGATAATTGCTACAAAAATAAATACCGAAAAATTTAGTACAGTAACAAAGTATTTGTACTTCTGCAAAAAGCTCGTGAGTGTACCTTGATTTTTAGATACTTTATCCTATATATGATTTTCCATAGTCAAGAATGAACCTTGATTTGAAAGAAAAACAGATGCGTGTTTTTGTATGTTTGAGCGCACGTTTTATGCGTTGTCCTCATTTGAGTCCCAGTCATAATCTAATTTTCATTTTTGTAACATAGTTTTGTCAATAAATCCAGACGATGCCTGTTTGTACTGAAGTAATAATGCTGTAAATAAAAACAAACTGAGATTCAGAAGAAGCGTTTCTGTTTCTTTTGTTTGTTTTGTTATTGTTCCCATCCCATTCCCATCCAAGACAAATGAAAGAAAACATGTAAGTGTATTTTCTTTCCCACATTTTAATTAAGGGTGGGATTTCCTCGTCTGACCTTAGAAAATGTCTCCCACTGAAATGAATATTGTTTCCAGACAAAGCAGGGCGTGTTACTGTCTGTTCCTCGGCCAAAGCATATATGTGAGCAGGTACAATTAGGAAATCCCACAGGAAAAGCGCTATATCTATCCCTTCGGAGCATCATTTATCAAATTCAGAGCAGAGAAGCTGCAAAAGCATTTAACATGCCGACTTTCTTTCAAGTGATAAATACATCCATCTGCAAACAGAACACATGATGATCAAAAGCATGTGCGCATTGTGCGTGACCGTTTATCACTACAAGTAATATTTACGAGCTACTTGCACGCCTTTCGTAGACACGGCCTCAATCCACAGGGGACTCTGGGATCCGTGGTTTTTTGGACAGTGCATGGATTTTGTTTGTATTTGTGCAGAACATTAAACATCTGCGTCCGGCTGCATAAAACCGCAACCAGGTTTCTTTTAAGATGCCTTTCGTAAAAATGAGTTGCATAAAATCATCCTAATGGTTTCCTGAGGATGTTGTAACGGAAAACCCTTTAACCTCTAGGCTAAGTGTTTGAGGGTTCTTAGCGATGATTTTCATCAGAAAATTTGAAGGGATCCATAACAGTCCCTTCAAACAAATAAAATCACATATCGAATGCAGAAATGTTACATATTGTGGCTTTAAATTTGAAGCTTAATGTTGTTTACCTATCACAACTCTACCCGACAAGTCCCACCTTCCCGTATTTACCTCAGTGGAAATCAGAGCAGTGGATGTATTGCAGGTTTCCTGTTTCTAAGAATACATCGCCATTGAACTCTTGATCCGTCAGCTCTTGTGTGCTGGTAGCAAACACTTCCTCAGTCTCATGACTAACACTTGTTTACTGCCTCAACATCCGAATGCCTCCGCTGAAACTTAAAGCATTTAGCCGATGTCTGGCGTCCAGAGGGTTGCAGTTCTGTGCATTTGTCAGGGACGTTTCCACAGGACATGACTGAAGGAGACATAATTGTCCCACATGGGGACAATCCTGCAGATGCGGCTGCAGAAATGAAGTAAACGATCGCGTAAATCTGCTCCGTGTTCTCAGCTTTAATTTTGTATTTACTGTAGCTGCCTGATGCACTAATCTGGGGTAATTTCCCCGGCGTGAGAAACAGACCTTAATGAACTCATGTGAGACGTCTGGCTCAATATGTCATTCGCCTCAGTGCCTGAGGACTCCAGACTGTCCCAAGACTCTTCAATAGCAGGAAAAAATACACTGCTTGAATTTAGCTCATCAGTTGACTCAACAGGTACCAGCTAAATATAGCCGGGGCTTGATTTGCAATGATTTGTAAAAGCTTTTTAATCTAGATTCATTTGAATATAGATATATGTTCGTACAAGCCCTGTGTACAAAAAAAGAAAGAAATTTAGAGAGAAATTTAAGATAAGATTACGAAGATGTTCCTGCTTGAGGCCCAGTGTGTGAGGCAGGAGTTGCTTAGTGCATTAGTAATAGTAGTGTAAACACAGGTGTTACCAATGATACTAGTCAAGGTCCTGCTCCATTTAGTGTAGCAGAGCCACTGCAGAATACCAGCACTCTGATTCTGTTTGACCTAATGTTCTTTAAGCATGGGCCCATAAGTGTATGTACTTTTACTGGATGCTCAGATGTTTTAATGTTGACACCACCATCATGAGAATGTTTTATTCTTGTTCTATCAAGTCTGTTCTAATTCTCTTTTATTTGCCAGTGTGGGTCCCTTACCTTGAAAAACAGGAACAAGTTAGAGGGAATTAGACATCTAAATCTAAATCTAGATGAATCTCTCCTAATTGTTCAAAGTCAGAGCCGCAAAGAGGGCCCGGTCAATCCTCACTGACCCGAGTCACCTTTTGTTCAGTGGGTTCAGGTTGCTTCCTTCTGGTCTCAGATAAAATCTGCCAAGATGCAGGACCAACAGCTTTATGAACTCACTGATCCCTGCTGCTGTTGGTCTTTTAAATAACATTATGTAATTCTTTGGGTTTACTGATTGGTGTGATGATTGTATCACTGCTGGCTAATCAACAAATTGCCCCTCCGGGATAATGAAGATTATCTTGAACTTTATTTCAATTCCTAAGTCCCGCCCCTTTTCACAGTTTGCTCCAATAACAGTTGAGCAAGTTTGGTACGGTGGAACCTCAGTCAGCTTTCATCTTTCCTATTGCCTGCACTTAAATATGTGTGAGTCTCGTCTATGCTGCAAAGAAAACCAAATTTTGAAGGTGGTTAAAAGATGCTGCTGACAGAACTGTAAAAGTGACATACGTATATAGCCACATCTTATGTTAGCTAATGATTGTGTGTGTGTGTGTGTGTGTGTGTGTGTGTGTGTGTGTGTGTATGAAAAACATGCACAATGAAGAAACAAAGCATACAAAGAGTTTCTCAAATCAAGGGATCCCCTCTAGACACAGCTTTCATCTACATCAGTTGTTTGCTAGCTAGCTCACTAACAGGATGGCCAACGGACCTATAAATGCGGCATATTGTCACATCTTAAGTTAGCTAATATTAGCAAATCATGACATGATTATTTTTGTTGATTAGCTAGCTAGCTAACACTTTACACACTAACTAATCTACAGTTGTGTCTAGAAGGCAACCCCAGACCCACAAAAGATTTTCCCAGAGTGATTATTTTAGCCCGAACCATGATCTTTCCCTACTCCTAACAAAGTGTTTCTTGTCTCTAAACCTACCCAGATATTTACCGCAGCGTCACTTTATAAAACATAACTAGCTTGTACAGTGTGCACAATGAAAAAGCAACATGTACAAATCTTACGAGAATTTTGTAAACCTGCTAGACATGACCCAAATTTACATCAACTGTTTGTTAGATAGCTATCTAGCTATCAGGGTGGTTAATAGATCTTTAAAAGCGACATATAGTTATATCTTAAGTCAGCTAATATTAGCAAAACACTAGTTAATGATTTGTAGCTCATTGCTAATGTTAGCAAAACACTACCTAGCTGGCTAATCTACAGTTGTGACTAGAAGGGAACCCCAGACCTGTGAAAGATAGAGGCTCACTAATCAGGTGTTTGTTGCAGGATCCGAATTTTTAGCAGTTGTTAGCTAGCTAGCTAACAGGGAAGAGGAAAGTCGACCGAAGTTCTGTCAGGTACCGAACTTGCTCAGCTGTTACGTAGGTCACAGAGCATGTTGAAGAAACTGGAGCTCAGACAAAATTAATTTGGCAGTCTGAGTTTGTGGGCCATTCAAAATGTATTTTTCCCTCCCTGAAGAAGGAAACTTCCCATTTCCCATTTGTCATGACGACATCCTCAGAAAACCCCCTTTGAACAAGATATGATGCAGTTTACCTTCCCGGCAGCAGCAGAGGAGGTATGTTAGGAATGCAGAAAGTGAAAAAAAATAAGAGCTTCCACAGCTGATCGCAAACATTAGATTGATACTTTAACAACAGAAAACTAAAGCTTTGTCTCATTGTTTGATTGACTGGTGACTGCTGGGAAATGCAGTGAAGAATCATCACCTGTCACACACAGAGCATCATTTGTATCTGAGCTTTATACTTATTAACCAGAAGCACGGCGGAAGATACTGATGAACTTTTTCTCTAAAGGAAGAATGACTCGAACTTAAAAACAATATGCTGCAGCTGTTTCCAAGAACTCGACTTCATTAGAAACCCTCTGGTTAAACCGCACTCACCACACTGCTGCACACACACATACCATGCACACATCTGGCTCGTAGCGTGATCTGACCACTTGTGCATGGGGATGTCTCACTCTTGAGAACAATGGAATGAGTTCTTGGCCGTGCTAGAGGGTGTGGAGGGCGTACAGTACAGGGGTTGGGGTGAGCAATGTGGCCCGGCTGTATGGATGTGACCCGGGCCTGGGTGGGACCGCAGGAAGTCTGCCGCTCGCTGCACGGCCCTTTCAGACCGCTGCAGGGTCATGAATTATCTGAGCAGCTCATCGCGCAGTGATGTCAACACTTAGCTGCCTGCTACTCACAGCTTTGGTGTTTCTGGAGGGACATCATGATCAAATGTGTGAATGCATCATGTGGAGAGTTCAGTTCCAGATTACTGACCGGGGGCGTACCACTTTTTTTTTTTTTTTGTCCTCTGCAGCTGTGAGCCTCCGAAAATGTCTTCACCTTTCACCCCAGTGGCAAGAAAAACCTGCCTGATTTCTATCAAATTATAAAATTTAAAGTTCTAATGTAGCTGTGATACAAATTTGATACTATACTTGAAGTTTCTGAAAACATTAGTATGAATTTTGATTTCAAAACTTCTCTGAAGTTTCAGGATAATCTGGTTTACAGCAATTTTAACCAACATTTCTACTGGTTATGTTTGGACTCACTACAGTAATTGCTGCCATCTGGGAACATTGCAACATCACTACATTCTTATAAATAAGGATTTTAAAAGGGTTCTTCCTGAAGGGCTGAAGTTCTACTCAGAACCATTTGCTTCTGAAGAACTCTCGATCCTGGATTCTCAAACTGTG
>JAJHUR010132260.1:0-12610 GCA_027495735.1 Lutjanus campechanus | reverse complement strand
AATTGAAGCTCACAGATTAAAAGCATTAAATCTGATGCAATAAAACAATAAGACACTTAAACTTATTTTTCTGTTTCAGGTTTCTCACAGAATGTGCCAAGAAATAAAATAATTAATTACCAAAAAAAACCCATATGAGACGTGTAGAGAGCAAAGTAAATGTATGTACAAATGACCAACTTGGAAAAGAAAAGAAGATATACATAAAAACATAAAACAGAACAGGTCTTTTAAAAAAATGATGTTTGTTATGTTAAATGCTGATCCTCAGTCCGAGCTGTTTCAGAGTGTGGATGCTGCACATCACCTGAAAGCATCAACCTCCTCCGTCATTTATCATGTACAAACTATAACAGTCTCAACATGTTGAAATATGACATTTTCAGAATCAGAATCAGGTTTATTGGTAGGTAGGTTTTACACCTACGAGGAATTTGTCTTGGTTAGTTTGGTGGATAACAAGAAACAAAGTAGGTAGGAAACAGTAAAAAAAAAAATCTGCAGGAATTTAGTGGAATCAAATAACCTTTTCTCATTAACAAAATAAAAAAATGCAAGTTTTATTACTAAGTTAATTAAACTTAAGAACACTTTCAGGAGACTTCAGATCTTATAAATAACTCTAGTGTCTTTCGACTTGAAATAATGACTTGAATGGATGTTCTGCACAGTCACAGTTCAGTCGAGTCATTAGGTTCCAAAGAAACACCATCAGCATATCAGCAGACTTCCCAGCATGCATCGTTGCAGAGCTAAAACTCTTCTTTTTTTATAGTTTGCAGAAAACATACATGATGAAAACTTGCTGTGAGTCTCTAACACACTTTAAGATAAGTCATGGTTTCCTGTTTTCACAATAATGAAAACACTGCGAACCATGATGAAGGTTAGTGTTAAATTCAGTCCCTCCTCCCCAACACTTATAATTTAACATATTATAAATGTTTGTCAGTGTAACTGTCAACTTAATATCTTAAGCTTAGGTGTTTTCTCATGTTTCTCAGTTTATTTGACTAGAAAAGTTAATATGTTTTGAATCTTTACAGAATTACCTCAACTTCAAATTCAGACAACTTAAAATTTGAAGGCAGACCGGACACAAACTTTTCCAAGTAAAAATAAATATTTTAGTTTTTACAGGGGGGAAAAAGTGAGCACTGCAAGGTGAAAAGCACAAATAGAAAATTGACAATAAGATATAGAAAATCATAAAAATTCAGTTAAATTGCATTCAGGTTTCATCTGATGTCAGTTGTTTGCTGTGGCAGCCGAACACACAGAGTAAATTTGACTTCATTCTGTTGCCAGATGTTGAAATTTCAGACAAATTGAACATGAACACATCCTAGAAAAAAAAAAGTCTGTTCTGTCCCAATCCAGAAGAAAAAAACTCTCGTCCTGTCCTGTTCCCATCACTCCACAGTCCACACACATCATGCACCGGTCACGTGGCTGCAAGTTGCAGCCACGTGACCGGTGCATGATGCAACCAACCACCAGAGCAGATAGGAAAGAATAAAAAAAGAACTGAAAAAGAAAACAGAATGACTAACATTATGTTCAAAATAAATAAAAAAGTGTTTATTCATATTAGGAAAAAAAGACCTATTGTTATGATTCTCACCCCCGCTGACTTTTTTTCCGGTCCCGTCCTAGTCCCGTGATGAATAGTGAATAAGTGATTAAAAGTGAAATTGACTTCAAAGGAATTTTGATTCCTGAAAAAATTTCAGTCCTTACTTGTACTCAAAACAATAATTTAGCAGCAGCTAGAGATTTTGCAAGTGTTATGCAGACTCTTTTTTTTCCCCTCTCAGACGACACAAAGTATGCCCTTTTTCTTAAAGGTTCTTGGGACAATATGTAGCCTGAAAGGAGTACCTGCAGACACTGCTCAGGGCTCAAAATGTTATAATTTCAGTCAGTATTTTTTTAATTTACAGCTAATAGTCTCCTAAATGGACACTAGAATTGAACATCAGGCAAAGAGAAGACAGTATAAACCGGTGCTCTTTGAAGAAAAGATGCAAATACAACATTGTCTATTAAAAAGTATGAGATATCTGTAAAGTAAACTAAACAAGGGGAATTCTTTTAGTACTTCATTGTGTCTGCCTTACCTCTGAAGCCAAACCAACGCCCCTTTCAGCAATGTTTGTCAGCAATTTAATTGAAAAGTTCAAAAAGGCATTAAAGGAGAAAGTTTGGACAGTTCTGTCTTCTTTGCCATCTTTAAAGCATCTTTTGCTTCAATATTTCTGAGTGAAACGGTGTCCAGTATGTTTCAGATCTAAAGCCGTGAGGCTGGTCACCTCCACGCTCCTCATCCTCACCTGAAGAGAGGAGGAGGAGGAGGATCAGGGGTGAATGAAAAAAATTAGACCTCAGTCACATCATTTAAAAGATTCTGAAATTGTCTGTAATCGACAAAGAAGCAAAGTACCCCTGATCTACAGCTCTACATATGGTAGAAATTTCACAAGTGTTCACAAGAGAAAAATAGAAAAACATAATTCAAGTGAAGGAATGTGGTACTGTTTGTTAATAAAATATTACAGCATTAGACAATGGGAGCACAGGAGGACAAATTTCCGTACTAATTCAGTGTAACAATGGTCAGAAAAGTCCCATATTTTGTCATAACATTGCTGATTTCCTCCTTTTCATTATCCAGGATCTTTTCAGGTATACAGACCTCAACCCCATAACATGTGTTTGGAAATGTTAACAGAAGAACACACACCAACATCCTTTAATATCAAACATTGTATAAATAAAGAAGAAATAAAATAGGGATTTTATATAAAAATGACATATTTGAACAATCAGCACGTGTTTTTTCATTTCACTGTCTTTAAACACAGTTAATTCAATATTGATATTGAATATTTAAGGTGTTTTTTAAACAGATAAGTTTGTTTGTTTTTCTGCATAAACTGTTAAGACAGTAACTGTGACTTAAATGAAGCTTTAACATTAACTTGATGGATTTTGCACAAAATATGAGGTGATATGAAAATGTTTACCATTTCGAAAATATAGTTTGTTCAGTGACACTTGAGCTCAAACTATGACAGGTTTGAGTGAGTTTTTAAGCTAATTGAGACACACCTGTAGGAAAGCGTGTAGATAATTTACTTTTTAAGACATGTTTTAGTTAAATGTGAAAATGCAGTTTGCTCAAATGTCAGTATCATGGTGTTTTAACCATTTGTGGCCCGTCACTCAGTTTTTGGATCATTTTATTCTCTTTACTCCGACAGTAACAGAGTTGTCAAGTCTTCATATGAAGTTTAAGAACGTTTGTGTTCAGTTTTGAAGCAGAAAGGTATCGTATAAGAAAATCACCCATTTAAAAACACATTACTGATGAGGTGATGTCAAAATGTCGGACCCACACGCAGCTTTGAGACACATTTTACCATCTCAAAAATATAGTTTGTTCAGTGAGACTGGAGGTTAAACTTCAGATGTGTTTTTTTTTCATGTGGAATCACACATTAAGGAAAGTTTGTAGATGTTTTAAGACACATGTTTAAAATGACTCAGTTTTAAAAATAACAGAGGTGTTAAGTCTTATAGAAATTTTAAGAATGTTTGTAATCCTTTTTAAAGAGCAAAGAAGGAGCTGAAGTAGATTATATTGGAAAATGACCCGTTTAAAATCTGTTAAATAGTACAAAAAAAAAAGAGAAAGAAACAAATATCAGTGAGTCTTACATTTCTCACCACAGCTGCAGAACAAGTGACCTTGTGAGAAACTCAAGGTTTAGGTGATCTAAAATTATGTAAAACAACGAGGAAGTCACAGTAACAGTTACACATTTGATGTTTTAAGGCTCTGGTGCGTTCAAAACATTTACTGAAATATTTCTTTAAAAGAAAGCACAATTATACAAACATCTGACAAATTGAATTAAGCTGATTCTCACGTGCGTCTGAATGGTTTTCGAGAATTGGTCTGAGCTGTTCTTAAATGCACCAGAAAGATATTTGATTGCTGAGTTTAATTCTTGGGACATCAAATGCAGACGTTTTAGGTTGGTGAAGCGTCCGGAGCACAGCAGAATAATGAGAAAGTAAGGAAATACAGACAGAGAGCAGGGTCTCTGTAGATGCAGGTGCTGCCACACACTTATGTTTGAGACTATGCATTGTTTGTTTGTTTGTTTGTTTGTTTGTTTTTGGAAAATCCTGCATAGTGTGCCTTTAAATAGGTATTATTAGATGGTTTTAACTTTCCCTTTCTTTGTTTTCACAGGCAGAGAGCAACATCTCTGCAGATTCAGCCACAAACACACACTACAGTGGGGTCAAAAGTGATGATTAAAAGGGATTATGCTTGTATATTTATGCAGTTTTTAAGGAAAATGTTGCGTATTATGGCTTTAATGAAAGAAAAAGAGCCGATACACTTTAAACAAATGAAGACAAACTAGATAAAGTGAAAATTAAACTTGATACGATGCAAGTTTACTGTCAGGATACACTGAAATTCATTTTGCATCCTTGTGCAGCTCCATTCAAGAGATCACACACAAATGAAACATACAGCACACATGTGACATTAACCACAGATGCACAGAAAACATCACATTACATCCCATCCTCTGAACTCAGATCTCAGTCAGCAGCAGACTGATTTTGGTTTAGCAACAGGACAGACTGATTTATAAAAGAAAGTAAAACAGCGTGTAATTACACAAACATTTTTGAGGTGTGTATACCATGACAACACACTGATTTTGTTGTTTTCTCGTCCTCACTCATCCTTTCATTCATCTTTTCACTTTTGAGCATCTATAACAAACAGGTAGATCAGAGTTGAAGTGAGGAAGGAAGGACGAGAGGAAACATACGAGCAGCATTCAGACATTTTACTGTCAGAGCAGCATGTGTTGTGTGCTTCAAATACGTTCAAAAGGAAGCAGAGAACCTTTTTCCAGCTCAACGACGACGTGCTTCCTGAGTTTATGTAATCGGTTTTGAAACAGTTTCATAAGAAAAAAGGTCGACAAAGTTCCTCAGCATTAAGAGAAGTTTCTAAACCAGCAACTGAGGAGAAAAAAAAAGAGAATCACAACATTTGAAGTAGGGTAAAGTCTGGTAATTTGGGACAAATAGGGTTTAACATCTTGTGCTCTTTAAACCAATCACCAATCAACATGTTATTTCATAGTTGCTACAAAAGTCCTTTACTTGAAACAATTATTTTGATTGGTCTGAAATAATTAAGATGGGCAGAGCAAAGTTTTGCGAAAAATCACCAGTCCCAGAACTTGTAAGGTCTCTTTTTCTGGTAATAAGACAACTGCAGCAAAAACAATAAGAGAAAAACACCAAAACTGGCTGTAGGATGTTGCATTTTAGTAACTGCTTGACTCTTAATCAAAAATATTTTCACAATACACAGTTTATCATTCAGGTAAAAGAAAAATTAAGCTTAAATGGGACATTTTTATGAGGTGAAACCAACATGTTTCTGGGCTTCCAGGTGCCATAAAATCATGAATTACTGTGCCACACTCATATATCACCGACATTTTTAGTGTTTTAGTTTTATGTCAATTGAAAAAATATTAAAGATGATTCAGTGAATCCATGTCAGCCACAGAGATCCAGAATTAGCCGTCACTGTTAAACACACGCATGCATAGAAGAATAAGAAGATTTAATGATTAATGACTGAACTGATCAATTTATTTAACCAGTTAAAAAACAAGCAAACATGAAATACAGTTCTTCAGTTAAAGGGTTTTTTCTTTTTTTTTAAGGATTATTATTTGGCCATTTTGCCTCTATTTGATAGGGACAGCTGAAGACAAGACAGGAAAGGGGACAGAGAGGCGGGAGGATGATGATGATGCACAGCTGAGCGTCAGGGGCGCCTCTTCCTTCGGTGTGTTTTTAACTATCAGTGACTGTCCCATTTTATCTCACCAGCTGTCCCATTTCACCTGAACATGTCATTGGAGTGAGGTAGGGGTTCTGGATGTGTGTGAAGTTTTCTAAAGTATTCTCTCTCCACAGAAATATAGCAGAGATCCATAACAAGTTCTATAGTTTTCAGATTTGCAGGTTGTTGGGTTTTTTTGGGGGTTTTTTTTTTGGGTAAACTTCACCTGACTGGTGTTTTCACGTGACAAGAGCGATGTTGCATTCGGGACAAAACTCAAAACCAGGCGCACAAATAAGACATGAGCGGGATGGAAATATAGAAAAGTTAGAAATGATTAAATAATTTTCACCAGATTGTGTTGATTACATTATTTTTTTGTACTATTAGTGGAACACTGGAGCTTTGTTAGTTTGTATTTTACAGTTAATTAACTAATGCACAAATAATACTGTCTGCAGAGTTTCTACCTGTTCAGCAAAACAACATATTTTCAATTTGAATTTATAAAAATTTACTTTAATTTGTTAAACTGAAAACACAGACTAAAGTTTTAGATTCTTGACAGTTGCAGTCCAGTGTGTGTGAGTGTGTGTGTGTGAGTGTGTGTGAGTGTGTGTGTGTGTGTGACTAAACTCCACAAACTCTTGTATCAAGATCACTAGAAAAGCAACTTATAGGCAGTATAATTCACAACGTTTCACCAAATTTAAAGTCTTAATTTTATTTTGATTTGTATTAATTAAGTGAGTGATAAAAAATAAACTCATATATCAACTCTGCTTTCTCCTCCGAGCACGTTGGCTCTTTTGTGATCTTCCCACAATAACAGGGTCACGATCGGAGCGGCGCAGATTTAACTCTTAACAGTTTAATATTGACGATGTACGGCAGAAATTTAAGATCACTCTGCTTTAATTTTGCAATTTGGATATAAGTCATCTGCATCCCGACACACACAAAGAAAAAAAGTGTAACCAGACAGACAAAAGGGCACTGACTGCTTTTTTTTTTTTTGCATGCTTCAACTAATTTAGACACAACTAAAGGCAATGACATTTTGTAGACTTTTTAAGACACATTTTAAAGATCACATGTATATTTTACTTCCTGTGTTTTAGGTTATATGATCTTCTTATCAGAGAGATGTCAAAGAAAGAGAGGAAGCTGTCATGTATAAAGAAAAATACATTTACTTCAATCCTATTCAATATCTGGTTTAGATTTAAAATCTATAAAACAATGACTCCATGACTTGGAATCAAATCCACTTTTCTTTTCCTGCACTTTTGCTCTTCTATGATTTTTCCACAATAAAAAGTAAAGTAAAAGTAAGTAAATGAAAGTGATGATCATGATCAGAGCAGTGCTGCACTGACTCTAACAGTCCAGATGTACAGCTGATATAATGCGAATGATGTACAGCAGCAATTCTTTTTTTTTTCCTTCACTTGCAGCTTCAATAGAAGTCAGATGCATGTAGACACAAAATAAAAGAAAAAACTATCCAACCACGCTTGCAAAAAGCCTTTAAATCTGAACATCTGCATGCAAATTGGAGCACTCAGTCAATTGTTTTGTTATTCATTTTTAAAAAAAGATTAGATGTATCTTTTACTTATTGTGTTTCAGGTCATATTATCCTCTTGTGTCAGAATAAAGATTCAGGGTCTCAGAGGAAGCTAAAATTGTTCTTTAATTTACAGCTTGTATAGAAAACTAAAACATAATCTGTTTTATTAAACTTAAAATCTTGATTTCTGCATGGGAACTGGAGCACTCAGTCGATTGTGTTGTTATTTTTTATCAGTATTTAACTTTTTAAAGACACATTTTAAATATCACATGTATATTTCACTCATTGTGTTTTAGGTCATATCATCAGAGAGGTGTCAAAGAAAAGAGTCTCGGAGGAAGCTATCATGGATAAAGAAAATATTACCTATTTCAAACCTGTTTAATACCTGGTTTAGATTAAAAATATATGAAACAATCTGACCGCATGACTTGGAATCAAATCCTCTTTCTTTTCTCTGGACTCCAACCCCTTAAAATCTGGATATCTTGCATGCAAATTGGAGCACCCAGTCAATTGTTTTGTTATTCTTTTCATTAGTATTTAACAGATAACAAGTGTATGAGAAAACAAATCTCCACCCAGCGTTCCCCCGACATCCTCATGTGGTTTCAAAAAAGAAGCAAAATTTTAAGGCTATTAAACAAATGGATACAGTACACCTTTTTCAAAGAGAGCTACACCTGCGGTGAAAGACAAAGAAGAAGATACTAATCCAGACATGTAACCTGTTTTATAAGATTTATCATCCCAGTCCTTTATGTAGAATTTTTTTTAAGTGGACATTAGTAAAGACAAGTTTAGGTAAAGATTCAAAAACAAACAAACTTTTTCTCGTCAAATAAACGTGATAGTAATTCAGTTGCACTTGAGAAAACAAAAAGCTCAATAAGCTCACGATATAAAGTTGAACCAACAACTCTTCCTCTCCTTATTTCACACTGATGAACATGACAAACAAATTTGATTTCCTTTTGCATGTTCTCAGTTTTAAGAGTCCGTTCTTCGTTTCACAGTGCATGCTGGGAAGTCTGCTAATATCCTGTTTCTTTAGAGACTTTATTTAGTAAGTTGATTAAACTCTGTGCAGAACATTCATTCAACTCATCATTTTAAGTCAAAAGACAAGTTTTGAAGAACTCGTGTCCATAAGTTCTAAAGTGTTTTGAAATAAGTACTGAAAATCTTAAGTGTCATTAACTTGAACAAATAAACGTTGCATATTTCTGTTAAGTTAATGAGAACAGACTAACTGATTTCACTACATCCCTGTATAGGGGTACAGCGTGCAGGCGGTGTTTTATTTTAACCAACTTTAAGTGAAGCAGTACGTCTCTCAGCTGTGACGAGGAGGTCTGGACCCTCTCCAGTTTAACAGAGTGAAGCGTTGTGAACGCGATCATATTATTCATATTTGATGACTAGTTTGAATCGTAACCAAACAAGACAGCAATGGGTTGCACAGTCAGTTATTTTGACAATGCAGTGATACGAGGCTAATAATAATCACAGCAAACGTGATGATGGTCAGTAACTCAGGCTGAGACACAAACAACAACAAAATAAACACACTCCGACAAACTATTTTTTTTTAAATGAGTATAAATTAAACAAAATATTATGCAAATATACAAATAATGTCATTCTACACTCTAAAAACAAATATTTTGGCTCAACAAGAAAAAAAATACTTTTGAATTATGGCAACTTATGATGAAATGAAGTTCAATCAAAAGCTACGTTGAGTCAGGACGATTAGCATTTCATCTTCAATCAAAGGTATTTTAATTACTACTTACTAAATAATTGGTAGTATATAAAGACAACCTTTAAAGTTACTCATAAAAATGAAGTTGCTGCAACTAGATTTTAAAGGATGTTTAAAAGTGTTGTGTACTTAATTACGATTATTGTTGATGCAAGTAGTCTTAACTGTCCTAAACGTTGTTGTTTTGTGAGTGGAGGAGGAGACTTGAATTTCAGAATTCAAGTTATTAAGCAATTTCATTAAGTTACTACACATTAAATTTAGTCCTAAATCAATTACCGCAGTTAAAATTACACACAATATTAAGTTCATGTAATTACCAACATTATTATGTCAACACAACTCATCAAAATAATGTTTGCAACTTAAAAGGTTTAACAAAATCACTAAATTAGACTTTTTATCTTGCAAACTGTGCATTTAATTTAGCGATGATAGGTGGCAATAGGTCCCCTGAATTACTTTTGCGGGTGCATGTATTTAATTTAGTTCAAACAGACACAAACATAAACTTCTGATACAGCTTTTGCTCAACTTTGATCAGTCAAACAGTCACACACACACACTCACACACATACACACACCATGTCAACCTGCGTCAGCTCTCATTCATGTAGGAAAAAAAAACTTCCTGACTCGCAGTTGTGGTCAGAAACTCTTTCTCCCTCGTTCTTGTGCTCTTGTTTTAAGTGCCCAAGGCTAAATTTGTAAGGTAAACAAGTTTAATGGACTTTTGTGTGAGTGTGTTTCAAGGACAGAGGGAAAGAGAGAGAGAGAGACGGAGGACATATGTGTGTGGGTTCACTTATACATGTCTGGTTTTGTGTGTGTATATGTGTGTGTGGTTCTGGACAGATGTAGCCAGATGTTTTTCTTGCTTTTGCAAGGGGGGTTAACATTCGGTCAACCTGTAAACAACATTTGTCCGTCCGTCACGTCATCAGAGTTATTTTAAGACGCAGCTCACGTCATCGGAAAACTTTTTAATTTGTCAGAAGTTTACAGTTAAAAGTACTTTAACAAGTTTCTTAATCAGATGAGAACAAATGAAACATCTCTTTTCTTATTGTCTCACCACTTCATATAGCTCCTTATGAGTCGATTAACTGGTGTTAGGTTTAATAATTTTTATCTTATTTATGATTTTTAACTTAGATAAAGCTTTACACATTCTTAAATTGCAGTGAAAAGCTTATTTTACAGGATGCATTTTACATTTTACAGTGCATAGCTACTGACTGCTGCACATTAAATGCTTAATTGTGGGAATTTTAGAAATTGTTTAGGATGCAAAAAAGGTTAGATTGAAAGTTAATCTCAGAGGTAAAAAGACACATCTTAACTTTGTTGTCATGAAACATATCTGACCAAGGATAAAAACAAATAAAGATAAAGTGAAAAACTTCCAATAGGACATTTTTTAACTCCTATCTCGTGGGAGTTTTTAAAGGCTGATACTAATGTTAGTATTTGCAGATTGAAGCTGCTGATTTCTTAGATTCAATAACTTTAAATATGATTGTTTTCATGCCAAATAATGTAAAATATCAGTTTCACCCACTGATGTTTATTAAGCCACTCATTCAACAGCAGTTACATCTTTGTAAGTTATAAGACTTTTCATCTGAAACATACGATGAAGTAAAATCAGGTCATCATATCTAACGGAGGCGATTTTGACCAGCTGTGTCCTTACTTGCTTGACAAAGGCACTGCACATTAAATGCTACAAACTTGTCTGATTGTGAGGATTTTAACAATTTTAAGTGTGTTTTCTAAAATATTACAACTTTAAACTTCAAAAAGTCAAATGTCTCTTCAGGAAACATGAAAACAAAGAAAGGGGAAGTTAAACCCTTCTAATAAAGTCACACTATACAGGATTTTCTCCCAAAAAAAATCCTTTGCATAGACTTATAGAGAAGTGCATGGCAGCGACCCCACCCTCCGCCTGTACCTTCTTATTTTATCATTATTTTTGCTGTGCTCTGGATGCTTTACTGACCCAAAATGTTTGACGTCCTGTGAATGAGATTTAACCATCAACTAACTTTCTGATGTGACACAAATCCTATTTATTCTACCTTTAACTCATGAAACATGTTTGACCAAGGATAAAAGCAAAAAGAGATAAAGAGAACTCTTACAATTGGACATTTTTAAACTCTTATTTCATGGGCGTTTTCAAATATATTTGTGGATTGAAGCTGCTGATTGCATCAATTCAACATAAATGTGATTGTTTATGTTTCATTCACAAAACCATTCATTTGAAATGTACAGTGATGACATTTTTAGATGGGTTTTAAAGTTTTGTCGAGTAAAATCATGTCTCAATCTTTAACATATTTAACAGAAGTGTTCTGGATGTCAAATCATTCTTCAGGAAACAAATCTTAACATTGTTGTTATGAAACATGTTTGACACAGGGATGAAAACAAAGAGACAAACACTAATCGGACATTTTTTAACACTGATGTTTTAAGAAGCTGGTGCTAACGTTAGTGTGGCTGTTTTGATGCCAAGAAATTTCAAATATCAGTGACTCCCCTCGTCTTTCAAAAAAGCACTTAAACCATCGTATAAGTCACGAGACACTTCATTTGAAATGTACACTGATGACGTTTTTAGATGGGCTTCGTTTGTTGATTAAAATCAAGTCTTAACCTTCATCATATCTAACAGAGGTGATTTTAACAGTCCGATTCGTGACCTGATTCCTTATAAAAGTATTGCATATTAGACCCTTCACTGAAAAAAGAGAATTGTTGCACCAACTTTTTAAAAATTACTTCAAATGGTAACACACAAAGTAAAGTTTTTCTTTTTAAATCAAGTTAATAAGTTACATGAACACAACTGCTTTAACTCAGATGTACTTAATAATCACATTGCTTTCAAATAAAAAGTTTGCATTAATGCAGCCTAAAAAGTAAAATACTGCTCCTTAACAACCTAAAAGTAGGGTTTGAGGAAAAGTATTTTACATTAACCTTAGTGTGTTATTTCAGTTTGTCAAATATGACGTAACGTTAGCCTGAGCTGGTTTTGTTCCGTGAGTTCATGGAAACTTAAACACAGCACAATTTAACCATTTCAGGTGGACCTTTTTATATCTAACATGATACATTATTTGATCACAAAATGTAATTTTGTTTTTGGATTAGACTTAACCCTCTTTATGAGTCACACGGAGAAAATGACAGTTCAGCTGCAGGGGAACAAATCTGGGAAAGATGTGACTATAATGACATCAGACGTGCAATAGTAAGAAAAAAAAAACCCTTTTACTGAAATAAGAACGGCGGGTTAAGAGAATGAGACGTGATTTCAAGTTATTATAATCCACAAAAACAGACGACCATCACT
>JAJHUR010132255.1:3251-20708 GCA_027495735.1 Lutjanus campechanus | reverse complement strand
TACGTGGCTGTCCCGAACCCTAACCACTAAATTTCAACTCATGAAAATAATACTGAAATGATTTTTGCAAATTTAGAAAGGATCCTCTGAGGTTTTTGTGAAGTAGAAAAAAAAACCCATTTATTTTGTATTTTATGCTGCACACCATTTTCCACAATTAAGGAAACATTTTTGGTTTTTATTTCAGAAACTTAGTTTTTGTGTGTGCAGCTAAAACATGTCTCTTTCGAAACAGTCACAACCAAAACATGATGATGTTTCAGTTGAGACAAGACTGTTTCAGTAATGACAAAAAGCAATGATTAATATACAACATTTGAGCCTTGTCATGCTAATTCGAAGTATCTTAGTAAACTCCATGCCATTTAAAATTCTGTAACATGACAATACCAGTTGAAATAAAAATAAAAAAACTTCTAAAACTGTCACATTCAGTCATGACCGAAACATGGGATGTTTCATCAAAAATAATATAAAAATATATAATATATATATATTCAATTATCAACTAAGACGTTCAAGTGTTTGGTTCAGTATATATTAGAACTGATGAGTCCTTTTAAGTCAGTATGATCAATTTTATGACCTTTATTTAAATTACAATAAATCTCAAAAATTCCACATTAAATAATGTGTTAAAATGATATGTTTTATTAATTAGCATGTGAAAACTTTCAAAAAGTATAATTACTACTCGATTTAAAATTTTAATAGCTTAATAGCTCGTAATAAGCCTTCTTATTATGATATTTATTACTGTGTCTCAGTGGTGACAAATTTTGGAGGGAAAATATTTTGAAACTGTCCCTAAAAATACAAAATGAGAATTAACTGTGCAATTACTAGAAATGTGTACCTTTGCTTGTTATACAATTTACATACATGCAAAGTTCTGTGAAAAAGACACTTTTATTTTAAGTTGTTTATCACTCTGACTTTGAAGCAGCTCTGTTGATAAATAACTGCATTTATCAGTTCTCAGTATGTAGTAATACAACAACTCTACTACTGTACCTTACTCAGCTAAACATGTTAGTGGTCCATCACCCCCCTCTGCAGGTGACACAATGTTATTACAACTATACAGTCTGACTTCTGATGCTTTCACAAATAATCAGTACTTTAAGAAGACTGTCCACCCCCCCCGCCCAACAACAGCCCCAGCAAAGTGGTGAATATGGTCAAGATTTGACATATAGAGTCACATATTTTATTGTCCATTATTGTATCCATTTTTAAATGATTTCAACCAAACCCCTCTGAATGTCTATTGACTCTCAACATGTTTAAACAGCATGAAAGGACCAGTGCGCAGGATGTAGCGGCATCTAGCCGTGAGCCTCACCTTCCCCTTCCACAAAGATGGAACAAAGGTTTGGGAGGCGGGCCTCCCCAGGCGGGCACCAGTGAGTGGAAGTGAAAAATAATTACATTGGTTATTAAAAAAAAGGAGATCACACGCTACCAAGACATAAAAGTAAGATGTAATGAGACAGAAAAAATAACAAGATGAAAAAGGTGTAAAAGATAACAAGACGTAACAAGATGAAACAGACAGAGAGGGAGATTCAACCGTGGAAAACCGGTGAGGTTCAGTTAACTTTGCATAGAAACGGTTGGTAGAAATTTTCTTTGGATGGCGACTTTTTACTTTTATACTTCGAGTAAATTTCAGAGCCTGTACTTTTTCACGTTTACCTGAGTAAAGAAGTTGAATCAGTGGTTCTACTTGAGTAAAGAGACATGTGTGTGTGTGTGTGTGTGTGTGTGTGTGTGCCTCTGTTGCAGAGACATGGCAGTACAACATGGAGAACTCCATATAAGAGGACTCACATCCTCTATGGATATAAACGGCTCATTCTAAGGTAACAAAAACACAATGATTCTTATCTTCAGGTGATTATACACTAATGAAAACTACTTGTAAGTATCATATTCCATTTCTGCCATATAGATCCACCTAAATCTTTCTTTCTCCTCTTGAGGATCTATCCTGGACTTTGCACAAACTTCTGATGCTTTGCACATGATGCTTTGATCATTTTCACACAAGTGAAGTTATTTAAAGGGACCAACTGCAACATGAGCAGACATCACATTCTGAATCTGAAAGTGAGATGGGAGGGAAAAAGAGGAAGAAGGAGGGAAACCGGAGGAAAATAACAGAAATAACCAAAGTTGAATCGGAGTTTTGAGATCAGTCAGAGGCTGAGCTGCCTGCCACACAAACACACACACAGCCAATGTACCAACTACACAGTTGGTACACAGTTGGTCTGGCGGTCTGGGGCTAATCAAATGAAAGTGTGTCCATTTTTTTCTTCTATTGTTATTGCAATTCTAATATTCTTCTAACTAATTTAAAGACCCCCGCCAATGAAAATCACATTTTTAACCCATTTTTAACCTTGTTAACAACAAGTCCATGTCCATGTGGTGTTTTTCATGTGTTACAGGACACATCGGGAGCGAAATAAACAGTTAACACCAGGTCTGAGCATTTCTTGCTTTGAAACTGCAGTGAGCAAGGGCAGTCTCAAAAACACAGAGTCAGTCAGGCTGGATATGTGATGTCATAAACCTATGGAACCAATCCTGTTAATTGAATGGGTGGCACTATACGTATCATTATTAGCGATGTACAGCCCACAGGAGAAGCCTGATGTAGCTAGTTACTGTGATTAGCTAGCAAAACAGAGGAGAAGCCAGGTGCAGGTACTTAGGGGTACGGGTGGGGGTTTGGGGGTGTGGAGAGGGCGGGGACTATTGTCATATTCATAAACCTTGAATATTTCATGAAGGCAAGATGTAGAGCTATACGTAAGCTATCTTTACAAGGTATTTGAAGTTATTTTATTACTATTTGTTACTTCTTGCAGAGCATTTTATATTGTTAAAACATGACTGGAGTTGGACTTGAATGTAGTTTTTTTTTTAAAAAGGTGTCCAGATGTCCAGAGCCAATCCTAAGGATCCATTTCAGTCTCCAGTGTGTAAGATTTACAGGGATTTATTGGCAAAATATGGCAGAAATGCAATGTAATATTCTTTCATTAGCGTATAATCACAAATAATAATTGTGTTTTTGTTACTGTGGAATGAGCTCTTTATATCTTCAGAGGTCACTGGTCCTCTGCTGCGGAGGCCTCCATGTCACACCGCAGCGTTTCTACAGTAGAATGGACAAACCACACACTTGCTCTAGATACGACCTTTCAGGTTTTTCGTGAATGTCGCACCCGCCGCTTGGAGGGTGAGGGTAAAGCAAGGTGTTCGCAAGCTCACCGCTAGATGCCACTAAATCTAACGCACTGGTCCTTTAAATAGACCAGCTCAAATATCAGTCCTCTCCTTTCTGTACTCTGTGTGTTGTCTTCCTCAGTCTGCCAGTGTCGCAGAGCTTCTCTTATTACAGTCGGACTCTGCACTGTGAGCTTTCCACTCACACCGTGTGGAGGTGAAAGATAAGTCTCTGAGGTCAGCAGAATGCACAGATTCGCTAAACTTAAACATGCTGCTTTTATTTTTATATTATTCCTGCAAAATAAATTGTGACCTTTACAGAAGAGTACTGAATGTTTTGTTTTCTTCCACTGCTGGTGTTGATGTGTTGGCTCTAACTGACATTTGTGCTGAGCGTGTGCATGTGTGGTTCTGCTGAGCGCCGCTGGATGGATGCTCCCTCCCAACCTGCGCATTAGGGATTTTCGTCTGTCCTTCTCTCCCTCCCTCTCTCTCTCCCTGCATGCATGCGTGTGTGTGTGTGTGTGTGCTCGCTCCCTGGCTATAAAAGCCACACCGTCACGAGGGCACTATCCTGCAGACGAGTTCAAGTGTAAGTCAGAGAAACAGAGGACGAGCAAAACAGAAGACTGCGCTTGCCTTCCCCTGGCTGTGAGTAACACATTTGCTGTCTTATGGACTTACAAAGTGCAGAGTGCATCATTTAGAGCAGAGCCTGACCTTAATGTGCATGTACTGTATCTTTAATGCCTGTGACTTTGAGTCTGCAGCAGATGACTCAGCTGTTTGAGTTTAGAGCCTCAGTGAGACGTGAAATGCACAACAAATATAGAACTAAGCAGCGTTTAATGCGCAAAAATCTGTAGATAAAGTAGACATCCATGGGCATATTAAGGCGCAAAGTACTTTTATTTTCTAAAACAGTTATTATTGCTGTGTTGACTCATTTTAATGCCACAAACCCTGATGTACACACACATTAGGGCACAAAACTGGCAAAATAACCCCCTTTTAAGGAATATTTTGGGGTTTCTGATGTGGTATGTACACAAGGGTAATAGTTGTTAAAAAAGTTTTTTTTAAAATCTATTGTTATTCCTATACACTCCCTAAGTAGGGTTTCAAGTACACTACATTTTAGTGTTTGCCGTAACTTAGGACACTGTTGTCACAGCTCCCAGACAGCCCCTTGAGCCACTGGTTTCTATGTCAACATGCTATCCCAGGTTGTTTTCCTGCTGACTGATGTCTGTTTGATGATGGCTTGATCCTCTGTGATACCTCCTATTCAGCATGTAAAGAGGGGTGGCTTTTGCCCCATCTGTTGTGCTGTGAGTCAGCAGACAGGGAATTAGTGTTTGGGTTTGGAATCTGTGGAGGTGACCCGGCCCGCCCGGTTTGGGACTCTGGGTTCACCCTCTGTGGGCTGTTTTTGTTTTTAACCTCTTCAGGCCCAACACTGTGTCCGTCAGTAGCTTTACTTCTGTGGCCAAACACTTCAAATCCACAGCATTGAACTAAACCTTCAGTCATTTTAAGATAATCCTTGTATTTGTGTGTGTGTTTGAGGCTTTAATATGAAGACATGGCTACATGCTCCTGGAGAGGACGCACATGCAGTTTAGAATAAAAGCAAGTGTCTGATTGGTGGGCGTGAAGGGGATGCAGACATCCCGACACAAACTGCAGCAGAGTGAATTATTGATCTGAGTTGCTGTAACTCTCATGCAGGCCTTGCCTTCTCTGGATAAACTGCAATCATGGCCAGAAACCTGCTGAAGAATCCCAGTGGAGAAGGTAAGGTGTCATTTTCTTCATGGAGGATCTGCAAATATGTAACTGGTTGTAACAGTTTTCCAGCTACAGCTGTAAAACTGTAATTGTCCAAAGTATAAATTAAAAATGTTTATGCCTTCATGTTTTGAGAAAACTAACTTCATCACAAGATGTGATTTAGACAGACAAGACAGACAATTTATTGAGTCTCCATCTTAATCGACAAGCCGCAGGTTTGCTGTTGCAGTGTTGAGTAAACAGCATTATGCCGTGTTTTTGGGTTGCCAATTCCCAATGGCAGCTTGGTCAGTGCCTCTATCCTAATCTAATATCCTATCAAATTGACCCTTCTCTAAGCCCTGCCCTCCTTAGTAACTGTTGCTAAGCCTGCCAAGTTTTCCATTCTCGCACTGCATTTATGCAGTTTACAGGGGTAAGGGTGGCAGATATAAAATCGAAATTGGGGGTAACCGTTGAAACATGAGGTCTTTGAATCCTTAGAGATGTAAACAAATCCATCTTCTCATTTCTAGCTGACGACGGTGGATTTTGTCGGCTAAAATAATAACTCACAAGCAGATGACAAGTGTAGCTGGCTGATGTAAGCTCCTGCTAACTCCTTGACCTGGCTGAAAAGTCAGTTTTGATGTTAACATCTGTGAAAGTGTAAATGTAAAGTTTCCTGACAGCTGGGCACATGGTATTACGTTAATGCTAAAAGACTGAGGCTGAAGCTAGCTAACATCTCCGCAAACATTGGTCGGAGGGTGAAATACGGCATGATGACAGAAATGCACTCATTAACGTGGGGAAAGGATGTGCAGGGACTAGGTTACTGCAGCGGACTGAGACAGGTCACTTGAATCGGACCACAATCGTGGAAGATAGCTGGGATAGGAGCTAAGCTAACTTGGCTTAGACCTGAGACAGTGAGCCAGAGTGAGATGTATCGTCGTCGACTCACTTTGATTCCGTGTCAATCCACATCCTCTTCCTCAAAGCCCCACATTCAAAATGCAGATGCAGTGGTATCCAACAAGTTTGGCTGCAGGTAAAGTTACTGCAGCTAGTAAGCTAATGTTAGTTAGCTGGACATGCTAATGTTTGCAGCTTATGTTAGAGCAGATGAAGACAGAATTTAATCCATTTACAACATGTGTGCTCTTGTGTTACATGGTTTTGAGAGATTACAGAAAAGATGTCACTGTCAAGACTCATGAAACACTGAGTATCACTCTTCTCTGACCCTCCTGTACTCCGCTTCAACATGTCGAGAAATAGAAAGCTTGTCAGCTCTAGTTACGGTTGCTAAGCTATGATTAGACAGTTGCTGTTGGAGTTGGGACTTAGTGAAGGGTCAATGATGCTGTAGCCTCCAGAATTGGAGCATCAATACTGGAGGCGTCCCTTCAGTGTCATGTTTTGATGTAGCGTGAAAGTCAAATGACCTTATACAACGAGCCAGAGAGAGGTGGGGTGGATGGATGGGTCAAACACATGCCTTTCACCCAGGAAACTGTGGGTTTGTGTCCTGTGTGAAACCAAAAGTTGATTCCTTTACTCAAGTCAGTAACGTAAGGTACATTAATTATGTAACTAACCAAGTACTTTTGTTGCCTAAACCTAACCAAGCAGTTTTAAACCTAACCATGAAGTTTTAGTGCCCTTATTCTGAAGTCTACCTACACATTACATATTTCTTAATGCTAATTTGACCACGGAGCCCCGCACATGTCAAACTGATGCTACCTACCAATGACCAAGCGCTTCTGGGAGTGAGAACATGTTGTCTTATCCACAGCTTGGGAGACAATCCTGGACAGTTCCAATATCCAACTATCCAAGTTTTCTAGTGTGGTGTCTTTTTGCCTTATTTTAGTGTTCCAAACTGTATTGGACTTATTATTGGCCCTGAGGCTGGAGGGCAGAAAACACCTACTGTTGACAGTTGGTGAGAACTGCAGTTGTACTGGGTGTTTTTACCTCCAATGGCCACAAAGGGCAACAATGAGCTCAGTCCACACTTGAAACTAAACTTTGACTGGCAACACAAAAGTGAAATTCATGATTTATCAAAACAAACAGCTAGCCTGGCACTGTCCAAACAATATCTGCCTACCAGCACCTGGAACACTCACTCATGTACTGTATCCTGGCGTTACCCTTTATTTTACCAGACAAGGACCTCCAGCACAACTACTGTAAATGGTCGTATCTAGATGGGAATCCCAGACCCCAAGTGATCTCATGGGAGTGATCATTTTAACCCAAGTCATGATCTCTCCCTAACCCTAAGTGTTTTTTGTCCCTAAACCTAAGCAGATCTTAACCACATTTGTGCAACGTGGACAGTGAAGAAAGAACACATACAAATCTTGCATGTTTTGCAAATCTTGGCTTTCCATCTAGACACAACAGCCACAAATTAGTGACCGCAATTTTTTTAATTCACTTGATCCAGATTTTAAAAATCTGCTGCGGTCAATTGATGAAGTGCAGATGTTCCTCTGTTTGGTTTGCTGATGAAGGGATCTCAAAAGGAAAGGATATCCTCCACTGTTCCGGTGTGTTCGTGTTGCATTGAAGATGATGTCACTGCAGTTTCACCCAGCATCGCTATGACAATGGGCTAAAGAATCCTGCTGACATTGAGGGTGTACCAGCTGCAGTGGTAAACAAAAATGAGAAAAGTACCTGTACCATGCAGTGAAAACGCAACATTATCTTTGGGAGAGGATCAGTCCTGATTTTGTTGTTGGTCCAACTTGTCTAAACCTGGTCTTGGAATTGAACTTGACTCAGTAGAAACTTGATGGTGTACATAGCAGAATATATATATATATATATATTACTGCTACTGACAGTTTGAGACTGTGCAATTCTCCCCCAGAGCAGCTGGAGTTCTGGGACCTGACGGAGAATGGAGGGAGTCAGTGGAAGGTGGAGGACATGCCGGGAGACTGTGGCTACGACTTCTGCAGCGACGGAGTGACCAAATACTTTGCAACCTCCTTTGAGTGAGTCTTTATTACTGTACGTATGTATAGTCATGTGACCGCATTTATCTGAATAATATTCTTATTAATAACCATTGAGACCTGGCCTTTGTTTATTATTTAATTGTCAAAGTGAGTTGACTGTTTTCATCAATTCCATGCAAAACGCCCCTGGGATTTTGACAAACTCTGTGTTGTAGGCTGTGTCTGAAGAGACAGGTGATCGACTTGTTAGCGGAGGGTTACTCTTCCGAACAGCTGGACGCTCAGCCTGCCGTCACAGTGGAGGACTGGTAAGTCAGAGGTGTACTGATGTGCATGGATGCACCTTCTGTGAAGTGACCTGGTGTCAATGATTAATGGGTGTCTCATCCTACAGGTACTGCGGGAGGTCGGATTGTGGTTGCACCTACCAAATGACCGTGTGTCTGCTAGATGAGAATAATGAGGTCCTACAGGAGTTCAGACCTGACCCGGTGACTCTCGACCCCGAAAACGACGACTGCTCGTGGAAACAGGTACTGAGAGCAGGAAATGCACTGTCAGTGGCTTGTCCTGGAGTACAGGGACATGGTCACAGAGGTCCCCATTGACTAGTTCATCTGGTGTTTGATAGGAATACAAATTCCCCATCATAATGTTAATTCTAACAAGCTTTAATCTAAAAAACCTCTCACTTTGTTTTCGATATCCGAGGGGCGTTATCAATGGGTGCAGACCAAAAATACCTCTGGACTCGACTGAACAGGCTTACAACCGATCTGAGCAATGAAACACGTGACATAGCATTGAGCAACACATGCATGTTGTGTTGCACAGTTGTGACTGGCCCAACAAGAGCCAGAACAGGTCAGGTAGAAATTTGTGCGAATGGGATGGTGGTAAGACATTTCTACCAGAGCAAATCTAACATGTTTGAAGATTTGTCTGATTCCCAGGCACACACATCAGTGTTGTTTTTTTTTCTCCTCTCTCTCTCTCTCTGTGTTTCAACTCCAGGTTACCCATACCTTTTCTGACTATGGCCCTGGACTGCGTCTCATCTCCTTTGAACACGGAGGACAAGACACCAAGTTCTGGGACGGCTGGTTTGGAGTCCGGGTCACTGGGAGCTCTGTTACAATCGACGTCTGAACGAGAGGAAAAAGACTGACAGGAGAAAGGAACCGCGGAGTTAGAAATATTGAAAGGTGAAGTAGGAAAGTGGAGTAAACAGCCCCTCTCCAGACTGAGTGGAGTGTAGGTTTTGAGGACCAGCTTTGCCTTATGCACTTAGCTTGCACCTCTGTTTATGATGCACCATGCTGTTCATGCTATGAAAACATACTGCTGCTGTGGAGACTGTAGTTACCTTTCGTGGTGGCATGTCAGCTTTACTAACCTCAACAATTATAATATTAAAAATACTGCTTGCAACACAGTCATTAATCAGGATCAATTAATTACTACCTCTGCACGGTGACTAACCCTTGTGTTAAACTAAATGACAGGTTTGGTGGGTGGGGGTGTTGTAAGCAGTCAAGTGGTTTCATCGTTCAAATTGGAATTTAAAGGATGAAATAAATTGTGAACTACGTCACTGCCTGTTTTGTTGAACTTCTGTTTATAGATCTAATCAACTGACTGTGGTAATCCTTGATCCCAGGATGGCTGAATTGTTACTGTAGACACAGAATTCAAGTGCGTATGTTTGTGGTTTGTCTGCAAGAAACTGACTATAGGTGGTTGAAGATGTGGGGCGGAGGATATGCAGACTGTTATTACCAACCAGACATTCGTTCACAATGGCTTTTTTTTGTGAGCAGTGGTGAAAAGTGACCTAAGGTAAGTACATTTACTCAGGTATTGTTCTTATGTACAATTTCTAGGTACTTGTAGTTTACTTAAAGGAGCAACATGAAGCAATTGCGCGGGCAAAAACGAGCACTGCAGTCCAAATAGCGAGTTGGAGCCATAGACTGTATATAAAATAGGTTGATAAATAGGTTTCCTAGACTTGGGGAAGTTTGGGCTGACTGCAGGAGCGCAAGACGCGCACGACATCGTAAATTGACAATAACAAGTGAGGATGAGTCCAACATTGTAAGTTGATCAGCTGTTTATAACTGTCAGTTTACTGTCAATGAAGTTAAGCCCGTTATCCTGAAAACAAAAGCCCACTGCTCTGAAAATACACACTCTGGACTTTGAGTTAAGCGACTGCCTGTCTCACTGCCTGCCATATTGTTCAATTTGACTGTTATACACATCTATTCCTTCTACAAGATTACGCAGGCTGTGAGACAAGCAGCTAAACTGTGTTTATTTTCAGAGCAGTGGGTTACAGCTTGAAATCTGTGCCTGAACCCAATAGGACCTGATGGGTTTAGGTTGGGTTGGGTCAAGCCTTATTTCTCACATATTTCATGGGCTTTTTCACAGGAAATTTGTTAAAACAAGTCATTCTATTAACCTGAGACAGATTCCATATTCTGTTCCTGCTCAGAAGCTGCAGGTGCGTCTCCAGCATAAGGCTGGCACAGTGCACGTCGTGCTGTTTTAACTCAAAGTTAAAAAGCAAAATGGTAGTATAGCATTTTGCCTCGGCGTATTTTACTGGAGTGCATAATGTGAGAATGTGAGCATGAGAGTGAGTACAAGTTCTGTCCTCGGACATGTTGCATGTAGATTGTTCATTTTTTCCTGTTCTTGCCTAATAACCTGTCCTGCGTCTACAGGATTTAATGGGGGGGAAATAGGTTGCCTGCTGTTTTTATTGGTCACCTGTCCTGTGATGCACAGAGAGAAGCTTTTTAGAAAAATATCAGGCTGTAATCCGGTTCAGGCTGAAACATGTGGGTGAGGGTCTGTTTTGTGCAGAATTTTGTCAGGCTCAACTTTTCAGGCCCGATTAGCTCTACAGTGGGCTCTTTATACAATTTACAGTTTTTTTGTTGAGTAACTAACAGCGGAGGACTCGTCCTCGTTATCGTCAGTTTACGAGGTTGCGAGCATCCTGCAGAGCTCCTGCAGCCTCCATGTCTCTAATGTATCTGGGGAGGAGAGGGCAGGGAAAACAACTTGCATCAACCACAGGTTGTATAAAGAGTTTGACCTATTTAACATGCAGTATTTTTTACTGCTGTACTCATGTTTGCTGCACAATAGCTAAATATTATTCCTTAAACATATCAAAAGTAAAAGAGCTCATTACAGACAAAAACTGTCCCTGTGACTGTTACATTATTAGATTGTTAATACTGTTGTAGCTGGTCGAGGTGGAGCTAGTTTGAACTAATATTACTTTATGAAGAGTTAGTTTAGTCAAGAGGTTCCCGACCTAGGGGCTGGACCTCTCCTAAGGGTCACCAGATAAATCAGAGAGGGTCGTAAAATGATTAATACAGTCCAGATGAAGAAAAAGTTCTACTACAAGAATCTGTATTCATCTTCTGGACTTGCAACTAGCTAAATGTTGGACTTTTACCTCTGTTCCAACAAAAACTGTGTTTTTTACAGCAAGGGTCACAAATCAAAAATGTTGGAGCCACTGGTTTAATCTTTAACAATGTTCCGTATATCCTGTTTTTTAGAGGCTTATCATGTTGGGTTTTTTTGTGTATAATCTTAATGTGAAAAGTAACTAGTAACTACAGCTGTCAGACAGATGTAGTGGAGTAAAAAGTACCTTATTGCCCTCTGAAGTAGTCTGTTAACAGCATGTTAGCCTGTTAGAGGATAATGATGATGATGAGATGACAGGTGATAATGTGGCCACGCCCGTTGTCTTCTACTGTGGTTAACATACAGACACTATCAAATAAAAACACACATTTTTAAAAAAAACCTCACTTTTATTTTCAGTAAATCAAAATCGTAAAACTCAAATGAAAGTGGTTGACATACTGTACTAAACAATATAAATAGCTGACAGTCATCAGACATAAATAGATGTTTGGACGGAAAAACTTATGAATATGACAATAAAACGTATTCATGTGGAGGCCAATTAGCATTGAATACAATGGGTTGATCAGAAGACAGTGTTCAAACTGAGCACCATTAACACTGGTATATTAAAGGAACAGTCTGGTTTGAAGCTACATGAAGCCTTGTTCATGGATCACCGAAAAACACCCTCCTGGTCTGCCATTTCACCTTAGAATCCATGTTTCAACAGGAGCTGACTGGTATTTTTCTTTATGTCACGGCCAGTGTTAGTGTAACGTTGCATCATTTAGATCACAGAACCAACAACGATGTGATCCAACTGTAGTACTGTTAGAAATGCAAACACAAACTTCAGCCTCAGAGACAAAAGGTAAAAAAAATAAAAATTAAAAATAAAAAAAACACTTCACTCACTTTGTTTAAAAGGTTTTGCTGCTAAACGATGCGTTCAAGTGATACACATATTGGTGGGATAAAAAGAGGAGAATAACTGTGAAGCATGTTCCAAATAATAAGGTAATAAAGGTAAAATTTAAATGAATGTCGACAGTGAGCTGACAGTGGACACCTACACTACACAGATACATTCATAGTTTGTCAACAAAAATATTTTTTATCTGGGGTTTGTGGGTAAGACATTTATTAATTATTTGTCTCTAAGGGTGCTCCAATCGATTGGTCGCTGATCTTTATCGGACGATATTCGTTCTAAATAGTCTGATCTGTGGTCTCCAAAGGCTTACCAGGAGAGCCAATCAGATGACGACACGGCAGGGTCCGAAGTTAACACCCGCCAAGCGCCAAATGCAGGTCGATTTTCCATTTGGTGGGCAAATAAAAACCTTTGCTGAGTCTCTACTGCATTTTGGTATCATTTATGGGCATGTTGCATCTGTCCTGTGTGAGACACACAGGGCCTAGGGCTTCATGGTGCATTCAGGTGCACCTTGTAAACTCAGAAATGATTTTCCTTGGTTGAAATATAGGCCTACATCTGTCATTACTTTGATTGTTTCATGACAGCACTTTTAATAATTAGATGCTAAAATCATAACAATATCCCATCATTTCCACATGGACAGATTTTAAAAAAATATATTTTATCTGATTGTTATCAGCAAACTCAACCTCTATACCTGTAGGAGGCTCGATCTAGATCGGTTTCTGTCAATACTGCCAATGCTACAGCTAGTGATCGGAGCATCCTCAATTTTTACTGAAGCATTGCACGATCACATGTGCATTTACTGCAACACTTCTGAACAAGCATTACAGATTTAACAAATGACATGCTGGCTTTCCTTCTTGCACATGTGAGATAGAACCTATAAAACAAGTGAGGTGTTGCGGTGCTTTGGCTACAGTCTTGAAGGGCTGCAATTACGTGCTTGCTGAGTTTAAAGCCATAAAGCTTTAAATCATTTTTCGGCACCAAAAGAAAGAAAACCCCAAAGCTTCTCAAGTCTTCATCTGCCGTTCATTAAACTACACATGGGAGGATAGTCTTCAGCTGGATTGTTTGGGGGTTTTTTTCCCGGATGAAAGGCTTTTTTTTTTAAAGGGAGCTTTTCCTTACCCGAAGACTAAGGAGTCTGTAGTGATCAAAAATCACTTAATGCAGCTTTATTTACATCCACAATTTTGAAAGGAAAAAAAAAAGTCAAAATTCTCCCATTTCAGCTCCTGAAATGAGAACATTTTCTGGTTTCTTTATTCCTCTCTTGACAGTAAACTGAATATCTTTGGGATGTGGATAAAACAAGACGTCTGAGGACGTCATCTTGGACTCTTTTTGGAAACAGTGACGAACAATTTCCACCATATTCTAACATTTTATAAACCAAATAACTAACTGATCAATCGAGAAAATAATCGACAGATTAATCGACTATGAACATAATCATGAGTTGCAGCCCGACTCCCGATGGTTATAAAACTGTGCTTTTTAACTGGTAGGACTCTTAAACTTTTGCCAGTCAACTTCAAAATCTCAACACATTGAAATTTGAATTCTGACTGCTCTAAAACAAGAGCTGCAAGCTTATTTTAACCGTGCACAGGAAATGTCAATGACCTGATGTAGGAAATGTGCACTGCTTTCTGTTAGAACACATTTTTACCTACAATGCTTTCAGTCAAAAATCAGATGAGCTTATCGTAACAATACTCTCTGGCATGTTGAGGTTACACAGAGTTTTTTAAGAATTTATGTCAGTGAATCATCAAGAGCAAAGATTGTCTTGTTGAACGTTAGTGTAAGTGCGTGTTTGCGTGTCGGTGCGTGTGCGTACATGGTGTTTCCGTGGGGTGACAGCAGGTCCTGGTCCACATGGAAGAGGAAGGCAGAAAACAGGAGCAGGAGCTCCTCATTCTCCTTGTGACTGCATCTGTTTACAAAAGGCCTCAAACTGCTGCTGCTCCAGCTCCGTCATCACTTTGTTCAAGGCGTAAATCTGGAAATGAAGAAGGGAAAGAAAGCAGACACAGTGGGTTATACAGGACTGAGAAGCAGTGTGACATGTAAGATATCTGGCACACTACTAGAGTAAAGCCCCATGGAGAACAGGATAGCGTACAGTGTGGGTGCCAGGGTTAAAAATAGTGATGTTAGTCACCTCTGCTCTCTGTCGTTGTTTGAGCTCCTGCTGGGCAGATTTCTGCTTGGCTCTGTCTCCTCTGGTCGGGGTCGAGTTCAGCTTTGGCTTGTCTTTACGGCAGGCAGGCTCCATGGTAACAGTCCTCCAATCAGCTTCTGAAGATATACTGAACAATTAATCAACATTTTATCTAAATCACAATATAGCCTACTGCAATATTCAAATTGCAGGGGGTGCTATATTTGTTAAATATAATATGTGTCAAAATACCACTGTATATTAAATATTTGTATGCTGCAGAGATGTCCTGGCCTATACACCGTATTCTACAGACTTAAGAAAACATCTTTGTTTCAGAGAGATCCTCACAAAAATCTCACTTCAAAATAGTCACAAATTACAGATTTTTGGAAAATCGTTAAGCCCGAATGTGCACATGGTTAAATTAAGTGACATGATGATTGCTGTTAATGCCCGAAATTAAGGATGTCTCATTTTTTTAGTTTTTTTTTTTTTTATCGGAGACAAAAAAAAATATAGCACAAACATATGGTGTCCGGGACAACAGAGAACCTTATCATTACAAATGAAACAGTTATGTTCATGCGTTAAAGAATATATATCATTTTAATTGTCAGGTGTTCAAATTAGGGCTCAATCGCTTTGACAAAATATCTTATATTGCAATCATTTTTAATTGAATACATGTCCCTAATATATTAAAATAAAACGAATATGATATGATTCTTGTGAAGATCTGTACCAAACAAAGATGTTTTCTTAAATCTGTAGAAAATGATGTGTTGGCCAGGACATCTCTGCAGCCTGACAATATATCATTTAAAATGATATTTTGACAGATTGTTTAAAAAAATTAAAAAAATACTGCACCTCCTGTGACTATAAAATAATGAAAACTGGTCATGGCCAAACACCTAGAGTGATTTCCTCTTTTTTTGAAAAAAAAAAAAATCAGATATAAGTGCAGGAACAACTAACAGAACCTCCATGGCGGAGCAGAGTCAATAAAGTCATGTGAATTACTGTAAAATGATATTTAACTATTTTTAACATGCAGAATGAACGGGTAGCTGAAACGTGTTGAATAGGAGAACAACCGGGACAGGTACTCTCAGGTCTGACATTTTATTCTCTTTCTGGCCTCATACAGTTTACTTTTTTCGGTTTTTCGGATTTTAAGCTACTTGCAGGACATTTAAGCTAAAACACAGAACAGACTAGCCAAAGGTAACGCTAGTAGCACCACATCTGTAGTAGCCGTGTCTGTGTTTTCTAAGATAAGATACCTTCCCTTTCTAGCTAAAGAGACATATTTCTAATCAGCCTAGAGGTTCGTCTGGGATTAATCCTCTATAAACTGAGGGTTAAGGCGAGTAAACAGACACACAATTACCAAGTTAGCAGATGTTAGCTAGCTAGCTGTCGATTAGTCGTTTACTTTTTTACAGAAACAACCAAAAGTCACATTTTTATTCCAGATAAAGACGCACTTACCGGTGAAATGTAAGAAGCGAAGAAAGGTATCACAGATGATTTGATTAACGTTAAGTTAGCCAGTAAGTTGGCTAGCTATCGACTAGCCGACCCAGTGAACAGCTGTTCTTGAGGTGTCACCAATAAACAAATCCGAGTGTTGGAGTGAAGCGTTTGTACAAAGGTTCCGGCTGTGTGACATTAGTTCCGTTTTTTCTTCTTCTATTTTTTTTTTATGGCGGTTAACTAAGAACTTAATTGAGCGTTACCGCCACCCAGTGTTGTGAAGTGTGGACAGCACTTTACCCGTGCCCTGATAAAGAAATTCTTTCTCTCTTATCATAGGAATATCTGCATTTTTCCTTTTTTGTTCTGTTTCAGTAACAGACTTTTTTCACAGTAGCCATTTTGACATGAAATAGCAGGATAAACACAGGTGTTACAAGTGATACTAATTGAGGTTCTTTTGCATTCAGGTCAAACAGAGTCAGCGTGCTATTGTGTCAATAAAGCGTGCTTAGATTTATATATGGCAATGATGCACACGTTCAGAAAACAGTGTGTATATAAACTAGAAAATGCATACTTTGTAATTGGCAGGTGGCTGCAGTGCATGTTTCAGTGGTTACTGACATTATGTGACAGATTTACATGTCCATCAGAATGACAGCTTGTGGGAAGAAACTGTTCTTCTGTTTGCTTTGCGTACAGTGTTCTGTAGTGCCTCCCAGAGCAGAGAGGCTGGAACAGGTTGTATCCAGGGTGTGATGGGTCTGCAGCGGTGTTTCCTTCCTGTTTCCTAACTCTGGATCCTGAGTGAAGGGCAGGATGGCACCAATGATCTTAGAACAATTGTAGAATTTGTTCAGCAGCTCCTGAAGCAGGTTGAACTTCCTGAGCTGGGACACGGATTGCTCTGCCAAGACCTTGTGTTCTGGAAGACTGTGGATCCCAGAAACCAAAATGAACACTGTGCACAGTAAACTCTGTATGTAAAAATTCCACTCAACTCCAGTGTATTATTAAACCATATTAAACTATATCAATATAAACCCAATGCACACCTTGGATATATTTTGCCAGTTACATTGATAAATGTTGGTGTAATTGGAAAAGGTGTGTTTTTGTGAGTTGGATGAACCAAACCTCTGTGACAAATGTTGCCAAGCACTGACATCCATGTATTCCATTCCAATATTTCCTAATATTTCTTTTTGTAATGGAGCAATAGCTCACTAACATGCTGGGCTGTATTTGGTAACCCTTTATTTTCCAGGCCTGTAATTACGTAGTAATATAAGGGAAATTACCGAGAAATTACGGTGAATTAAGAAATAAAATACACATCGTGGCAAGTAATGGGAGTAGAATAACTTGAAAATTACCATAAATTATTAGGTAATTACTAAAAAAAATGAGAC
>JAJHUR010132250.1:0-16266 GCA_027495735.1 Lutjanus campechanus | reverse complement strand
GCGCGGGTATGGGCGCGTGCGCACGGGTTCACGCGTGTCCTGCCCTTGTGCTATGATCCGGCGCGTGGACAGAGACACACACTGCATCTCTCAGACACACACACACATATACACACACTCACACAGAAAGAGAGAGAAGAGGAGGCGGAAACCTCCATCTGCCCTGCTCGGTGACCGACCCGTCATCCTCGGGCTCGGATCATCTCCTCCTCACCGTTTTTATTCGTGTACTCACCGCGAGGAAGAAACCCGGAGGACACACCGAGCTGTGATAATGTGACAAAAGAAGAAGAAGAAAAAGGAGGGAATTTAACATGGAAGAAATCTATAGTCTATATATAGGCTATGCCCCGGACTGCACCACCACCGCCACCGCCTCCACCTGCCCTCCTGGTACCGGTAAGTCACGGAGGAGAGATGAGCTGGCAGAGACTGGTCAGTCCTGGGGCGGGTTATGGTGCTCGCAGTGTCCGGTTATCGACGCTAACTGACCCGTGAAAATGACTTCTGAGGTCCTGTGAGGTCGGGTTACCGTTCAGCCATGTTGCAGGAGCGGGAGAGGGAGGGAGGGAGGCGAGGAGGTGGGGGTAACGGCTGGGCTCATGACACCTGCCCTCGTTCCCAGTTACTGGAGGAGGGAGAGAAAAAATCCGTTAAAAATGTCTAAATTGGCGGTTAAGCGGCATTAAAGAGCCCAGCGCCATCCCACACCGGGAGATGACTTTCTGACTCGGTGTGTCGGGGAGTCTGAGTGCCGTTCAGCCATGTTGCAGGGGGGAGGGAGAGATAACTAGCTAACGGCGGGGCTTCGGGGGTTTTGACACCGACCGGCACCGAGCGAAGAGGAGGGGGGTTTGTGGAGAAAACTGGTGCCCGGTCATTTTCGCTCCCCTGGCGGATGCAGCGGCAGCTCGGACCGTGTCGCCTAGAGACGGAGGGAGGCAGGAGGCTGAACGAAACGGGGTCGACGAGGGTAGTGAGTGAACCGGGGCGATGAGCAGGCTGTCGGTTAATTTTTACATCATTTAATAATTTGATTTTACGCCACAGTTGAAGTTAAGTTTTGAGTTTTATTTTTTTAAATATTATTTTTGTAATGAAATATTTAATTTTTTTGATGAAGAATTGGAGATCAAATTAAATATTTTATATATAATTTTTATATTTTATCTATTGTGAAGTTTATTTATTTTAATGTCAATGATCATTCTTATTCTATTTTCTTTGTCTCAACGTAACAATATCAGGCTAAAATGTTGGAATTTGTGGGGCTGACAAGGGTAGTGAGTGAACCTGGCAATGAATATGCTGTTGGTTAATTTAATTTAATTTAAATAATTTGATTAAATGTCACAGTTTTCAATTGGATGCCTAAATAAATATTTTTAATACATTTTTAAATGAATTATTTTGCTGACTACTTTATTTATCTTTATACATCTAATGGATATATCAATATTGGAATTTAATATCAGGATTTTATTTTTTGCTATAATATAACAATAAGTGGCCAAAATATTATATATATTTTTTAAGTTTCATTTAAATTTTATTTTCTATAAACTCAGCCTGCTTAATTTTTTCTTTTAATTTTATTTTTTAGGCTATTTATCATTTTTATTTATTCACATTAGATTTAAACACAATAGCAGAGGATACAATATTTCAGTATTTAAAACCAATAATTTTATTGTATTTTTATTATTATTTTTCTAATTCAATATTATTATTTTATTAAAATGTATTTTTAAAATATATATTTTTTAATTATTTAATTTAATTATTTATTTTTTTAGTAATATCATGTTTTACATTTATTATTATTATTATTATTATTATTATTATTATTATCTTTTAATTGTATTATTTTTATTTTTTAAATTATAATTATGTCTCTACAGTATATTTTATTTAACTGCAAACTGTAAGAGGTGATCAGGGATAACAGCTGGTGGCAGGTGGAAGTGGTTATTGATGATTATTGATCATAATTGACGATGGTTTGTCGGTGGGAAGGTCAGGGCAGGAGACGACACAGCAGGGTCGGTTACCATGACGATAACGGGAATGATTTATCCCCTTATTATTGGGCCTTATCCATTCAATAATTAATTCATTCACAGCTTCACTTTGTTCATATTCCTCTTCTTCTTCTTCTCCTCCTCCCTTTGTCTCTCTGTCTCCATCCTCCTCTGTCCTCATCGTCCTGTGTCTTTTTCTCTCTCAGTCCATCTTCTCTCCTCCCTCTCTTCTCTTTCACCACCATTCCCTCCATCCGTCTCTTTTTTCTCTCTTTCAGGTCAATGAGAGGCAGCAACAGCTCAGTCTGAACACCAAATCCTCCCTCGTTTTCTCTCCTCTTTTTCCTCTATCATGCTCTCCTCACTTCCATATGTTAAAAAACACACTCGTCTTATTTTAGCATCACTGCCTTCCTCCTCCTCCTCTTCTTCCTCCTCTTCCTTCTCTCCTGCCCTCCTCTCTTCTGAGTTTTGACTCCCTCTCCTTTCACACACACACACCGGAAAATGAAGCGTGGGTCGAGTGTGTTGCAGCCTCCCTCTGATGCAGCCAAACGACACACACACCCTGCAAACACACACACAAAGACACACACCAGTGGTGATGCTTGCTCACTGAGTGTGCCTGACACACGCGCCGACCACACAGCGGACACGCACGCTGAGCAATGCACGCCAGACAACGTGCACGCCACGGGTTCGAGTCCCTTCCCAGCAGCCACCTCGCTCTTCAGCCCTGATGTCAGCACCAAGATGGCGTCCGACCTCCTCATCAGGCTGTCAGGTAGCACACACACACACACACACACACACACACCTGCACATATAATTTGCATACATATTATAGACTTCTACAGGCAGGATAAGTCACTGAAAATTAATCAATTTTGATAATTGATTTAGTGATGCAACAATTTATTGTATTATTAATCAATTATTAAATGAATCCCCAACTGTTCTAATGATCGGTTAGTAATTTCTTTGATTACAAAAAGTAAAAAATCTCTGATTTCAGCTTCTTAAATTTATAGGAAATAACACAACAAATAACAACAATTAAGTGAATTGCTAACCATTTTTATTGTCGATTAATTGGTTTGAGTAAAAGTGAAAATTCTCTGATTTCAGCTTCTTAAATGTAAATATTTTATGGTTTCTTTACTCCTCTCTGACAGTAAACTGAATATTTTTGAGTTGTGGACAAAACAAGACATTTTAGGACGTCATCTTTGACTTTGAGAAACTCCGATCAGCATTTTTCTCCATTTTCTGACATTTTACAGATGAAATAACTAATCAGTTAATGAACAGATTAATCGACTATGAAAATAATCGTTAGTTGCAGCCCTAAATTGATTAAGTAATTTAAAAGTCTCATAGTCTCAGATGCAATAATTTGTTTGTGTCCTGATATTCTAAGGACCAGATATTTCATAGATTAACTAAACGATGACTCAACACACAATAAAGGTCCAGTGTGTAACATTTATGGGGATTTATTGGCAGAATATGTCAGAAATGTTTTCATAAATATGTTTCAATTAGTGTACAATCACCTGAAAATAAGAATCGTTCCTGCTTGCTGCTGTTACCTTATACTGTTTTTACAGCAAAATGAGCACATACATGCTTTTTAAACGCGGCTAAACCCCTAAACGTGTTTGCCTTTCTGTTTTTCTGTGTGTGTAGCTTCTAACCGAATCTCTGTGGTTTGACATTTACTTTCTCTCCTGCGTCGCTGTTTGTACTTTCAGGTATCTGCTTTATTTTACTTCATGTTTCATGTTCGCTGTCAGCTGATAGGAGTTGTGTTCAGTTACTACCGATGAAAACCCAACAGTTCCTGATTTTGCTGCCTCATAATAAAAGCTTTTAGATAACAAAATAACAGGAGACTTTTATTATGAACAGTTTATAGGAAATAAAATGCGTTTATCTGCCGTTTTACAGACGCTCGACTCAAAACGAGCATGTCATTTCCAAGTGGGTGCAAACTGCTGGGCTGGGCTGACTTGGAAGGGGAGGGTGAGGCAAGGTGGTTGCAATAAGGTGATTATACACAAATGAAAACATACTTATGACTATTAAATTAATATTCTGCCATATTCTGATAATTAGTCCCTGTAAATTTTACACACCGAACCTTTATAACCCATTTTTATAGACTTGCTTTCATGCGATGTTGTCTTTTTATTGCTTCTTTTTATTTATTTATTTTATATTGAGCTATCCACGTATTGGCATGCATTTCTTGCTCTTTTTTACCGCTCTCATCTTTTATTTGTGTTCTCTCTGCTATATTTTTGCATCTTTTGTGTTCTTATTTCAACTTTATATTAGTCTTGTCTTGCTTTTGTTTGGCCTTATTGCCTTTTGAGTATCCTGCTTCTGCTTTGATGGGTGCAATGTGCAAGTTGCAATGCAAAAAAAGTTGTTATTATGATTAAGGTTCTGATTATGATTATTGTTAGCATATGGGAGGGACGGTAGAGAGGGGAATGATTCCCATGTTTATGACTTGCAGGCGCAGTTGTATGATTTCACAGTTTAGCTATGTGAGGGTTAAATATCGCAATACATTAATTAAAGTTGGATTTAATTAACTGGAACGACAACTCACATATATCAGAGCTTTCAGAAAAAGTCTCCCAGTTGTGAGGTGAATGTTAATTTTTCTCTGATATGAGATGAAATTCAGCGTTTATCACCCAGCATCAGTGTTGGACCTCAGATCCCTGCAGCAGGTTCAACATCAGGAGGAAAGAACGGAGGCTGTTGGAGCAGCACGTTAATGAACGTGATGAAAAAAATCACATATTAGAGTAAAGATCAGTGTCCACATACTTTTGGCCATATACTGTGTGGAAACCAGTGCTGTCATGGTGAGTTGAGTGCAGTTATCGGGCTGTAATGTGAACTCTACTGTAATCTATTTATCTATTTACAGCTCGATTCCCTCTTTCTCTCCTCAGAGGCCACCCAGAAGGCCCAGATGCTTCCTGGGAGGCAGGCGGAGGCGGAGCCTCAGAGGCGCGAGGCCCTGCCGGAGGTGCGCGGAGGGCAGCAGGACGAGCCCGGCCTGGCTCTGTCACCCGACGGCCCCGGAGCAAGTCCGGAGCCGCCGTCACTCTCGCACACACCTGATGGCAACGCCGCCACGGATACACTGGCCTCAGACATGCTGAGGAAACTGGCAGGTACGGCTCTCTCTGTGTGTGTGTGATGTAATGTGGCACCTTTGTTAATTTAATTCTCATGATGAATTTTTCTCAATATCCAAATCATAGAACCAGAACCAAATTGCAAATCCAAATTGTTTTTGAAAAAGGAAAAATGTATGAGAACGCATCATTTTAATGAGGTACTGTAGAGCTGCAGAGATGACCTGACCTCAAAACCTTGTTCTCCAGATGAAAGAAAACATGTTTGTTTGGTTCAGACCTCAATAAATATCACATCATCATGATTTTAATAGGTTTTATTTCAGTGAAGATGAAAATTGTAATGCTAAACAGATTATTTACACTAGTCCTATTGCTCTTGCAATCAATACAGTCAGAACAATCGCAATATGACTTTTTTTTTTTACCAAATCGTGTAGCCCTAGTACAAGTTTAATGTATTTATCATTTTCCAGCACAGGGTTTACAACTGAACGATTCTGAAAAAATATGTAATTGCAATTGTTTTTGACTGATATTGTAATTGCAATATCAGAGATAATGATCATTTTTACGTCGTTATTCTTATTTTGATTGAAAAACATGTTAAAATAACCTTGGTGTGAGTTTTTTAAAGGAATCTGTTGTAAATGAAGAAGTTTTTTAAAAAGTCTGTAGAATCTGATTTGTCCATTTAACACTTTTAGTTACACCCACAAAAAAGCAGCTAAATTATGATTTGACAATTTGACATTTGTGACAGACATGCCATAGGATTTTCAAAATAAAAGTGTATCTTAAAGATGACAATATAGATCGATATTTTTACTCAGGATCAATACTATTGGATTGTTAAACACTGAATCGATATGTCGATCTAGATCGATGTATCGTTACACGTTTCCTGAAAATGACAAACTCTGAAATACTATTAAGAGTACTCAAAAATGTTTGCAAAATGTCGTTTTCATCATTGTTGGGACAGATGTTGGCGTTTAAGTGACATATAGAGCAGAGCTATGTGACAAAAACACTAAAACTTTATTTAAAATTGTTGTAGATTAAAGAAAAAAGTCAGTCAACCAGTTGTTTCAGCTCTGTTCAGTTCATTTATTTCAACATGTCTGATAGCAGGTGAATAAACATGCTGACATGTTTCCCACCAATCACAGAGCGTCAGGAAGTGAACATCCACGGGGTGAGAGTCAAAGAGGAAGAAGAGCCGATGGAAGTCGACACTTTGGTCGTTTCTGATCTCCTCCGTGATCGACCAGTCACAAAAGAGATGACCCCGCCTTCCTCGATGGCAAGCCACCATCTCTTCAGCATTAAAACAGAAGAGCAGGGTCACAGTGGTAACAAGATGGCAGAGCAGCTGCACCCCGGAGCCAAAATGGCAGACCAGTGTCTCCATGGCCTTAAAATAGAGGATAAATTTTATACTACAGGCTGTCGGCCGGGCTCTAAGACAGCAGAGAGCGTCGTCTCCGGAGCCAGCAAGTTTCAGTTTAGAGTGAAAATGGAGGATCGTGGCGTCTCTGAGGCCAAGATGGCGGAGCATCTTCTCTCTGGAGCCAAGATGGAGGACCAGTTTCTCTTTAAAGCAAAAATTGCAGAGCGTCCTTTTTCTGCAGGCAAGATGAGCAACAAGTTTCTGTCTGGTGTCAAGATGGAGGAACAGTTTCCATCAGGAGCCAAGATGGAGAACCCGCTTCTCTTCGGAACCAAAATGGAGAACGTGCTTCTTCCTGGAGCCAAGATGGAGAACCCGCTGCTCTTTGGAACCAAAGTGGAGAACGGGCTTCTTCCCGGAGCCAAGCTGGAGAACCCGCTGCTCTTTGGAACCAAAATGGAGAACGGGCTTCGTCCTGGAGCCAAGATGGCGGAGCACGTTTTCTCAGGGGCAAAGATGGAGGAGCAGCTCTTCTTTGGAGCCAAGATGGAAGACCAGTTCACTTCAGGAGCCAAGATGGCCGACCAGTGCCTCAGAGCCGTGCTGTGGCAGGACATGTCTGTGAACCTGGCATCCACGCTGCTCCACCAGCTCTCAGGTAACACACACACGTATTCTCACACTCACAATACGACAATGTACTACAGCACAAAGAAGACGACTTTCACCAGCAGTCTGAGAGACTGGCAGTAGACACGAGCCTGATGCCACAACTTAGAGAGACTAAGTGCGGTTTGGCAATGTTTTAAAATCTAGAAAGTGAAAGGTGAATTTAGGCAGTGCCAGAATAAACTGGTATGTAACCACTCGACTGGAGCAAAAAGAAAAGAAGAAATGAACGTGAACTTAGTTCAAAATTAAAAAATGTGATCTATGAATGTTAACTCGGTCATTTTAATCTCTGTGAACTGAACTTTGAGCTTGATCTTTTTAAATGTGAACTTGCAGAACACTGGTTACTCTGTAGATTAGAATGTGACTGATATTTAGGGTAGAGCAGGGTACAATATGTCAGAAGAGAAGCCATTCAACTGAATTATTCTATACATTATGACATAATATATATTTAACACTAGCCGATAACAGGTTTTTATTAGATTTTCTGTCATTTAGGATGACAGGGGAAATATAATTCATATTTAATTATACAATAATTATTGCTAATTTTTAATTAACTATTTTTAATGAAGACCAGGAGATAAAAGAAAAAAAAATTCAAGCACTATATTAATCACAGAACATAGTTAATAGACTTAATCAGAGCTGAAGAAAGTACACACACATTTTTTACTCAAGTAGAAGTACAGATAAAAAAAAGACTGGTAAAAGAAAAAGTTCTGACTTAACTTCTTTTCAGAAGTAAAGGTGAAAACATACAGTATCTGAAATATAGAAGTAAAAAGTAGACTTTTTTACATACTTTTTTGTTTTCTTATTTCTTTTATCTTGTTGCGTATTTTTTTGTTTCGTTACGATACAACGACATGCAAAATCCAAGATTTATCTCCCCTTATTTTCTGTCAACAGTCAACTTGTTTGCTGTAAAGATAAATGCTGAAATATCCGTTTATGCAATTTATTAATTAACATTTCAGTATTATGAGTAACTAGTTTCATAACCGTGTTTTATGATGAATAAATTGCAGCCTGGTAACATGAATATCTGAAAACAGCTTCATGTTCCCGTCTTTATTCTCTGTCTTTAACACAATAGTTAAACATAAAAGCGAGTCTTCGGTTTGATTTTCTGTCCGTCTGTGTGTCCTTGTGCAGAGAGGGTCAGTAAATCCAACAGCCGGCTGGTGGAGAGGTCGACTCCGCCCATCAGAAGCAGGTAACATTACACCCACTCCTGGCATCAATCACCGATCTCATGTGGACTCTCTGACCTCTGACCTGCTGCGTGTGTGTGTGTGTGTTTCTGTAGTCCTGTTTTGAAGGTGAATGTGGATCCACTCCGCTCCTCCCCGCTCCTGAGCTCCCAGGAACCTCCACACGGTAATTCACTCCACACACTCACACACAGATGCAGGAGACGGTGTGAGTAGCTACATGTCAACATCATGACAGTGTTTAGATAAAAAACACAGAGGCAGTGCTCCTGCTTGGCTTGAGGAGGCGTAGATCTTTGAATGTCGATGACTGTCTCCTGGGAGTGTTTTTGTGATCGTGTACTGACTCAGTGTTCTGCTCATCATTGATGTGTTTCCCTGCCAATCTGAGTGTAATGTGCAATAATGAAAAATGACACCGTCAGTCAGAGTGGAGGGATTAAAGGAGCCAGCAGGCTCGATGTTTCCAACAGGATTTAATTTACTGATGCATTAAACTCATCTATGATCAATTATCCATCATCCAGATGAAGAATCGACTGATCAACATTTACTCAAGTACTTAAGTACAACAACTCAGAGGGAAGCGCTGTACTTTTTCTCCACTGCATCGATTTGAAAAATTTAGTTGCCTTTCTTATTCAGATTAATAATACAAAATATAATAAATTATCATTTATTATTATAGGTTAAGCTAAGCTCCATCAGCTCCACTTTTACCTGCTGCAACATTAATGCATCAATAATTATAATCCAGTAAAACAGCCCCGATTCCAAAAAAGTTGTGGCATTGTGTAAAGCAAATACTTTCTGACTCATATTCAATTGAATACAGCACAAAGACCAGATATTTATTATTCAAACTGATTAATTTAATTGATTTTTGCAAATTTACACTCCGAATTTGATACCTGCAACATGTTCCAAAAAAGTCGGGACAGGAGCAACAAAAGACTGTATCATGTTTGGGTATTAAAGGGACGTCCTCGAAAGCCTCAGTCACTCACAAACATGGATGTTTAAGAAAGTTTGTCAAAACAAAACTACAGGAATTTATAGATTTCACCATCTACAGTCCAGAATATCATTAAAAGATTCAGAGAATCCAGAGAAGTCTCTGCACATAAGGTGCAAGGCTGAAAACCAACATTGAATGTCTGTGACCTTTGACCCCTCAGACAGCACTGCATTAAAAACTGCATTAAAAACCCACATCATTGTATAAAAGAGACTACATGGCCTCAGGAACACTTTGGAAAACCGTTGTCAGTAAACACAGTTTGTCTCTGCATCTACAAATACAAGTTAAGACTCGACCATGCAAAGAGAAAGACATTTATCAACAACATCCAGAAACACTGCAGACTTCTCTGGACCCGAACTCATCTGAGATGGACTGACGCAAAGTGGAAAAGTGAGCTGTGGTCTGACGAGTCCACATTTCAGATTGTCCCAACCTTTATGGAATTAGGGTTGTATTTACAGTTACATCATTTATTTAGAAATAATCTATTGAAGGTTTACAACTTCATGTTTTTCGGACGCAGATGGAACAGAGGAGGCACCATTTCTTCAATAACAAGTCATTGTGACATCAAAATGAATTTAAAGCTGTTATTTGAAGGTAAAAGTGTTACATAATGTTACTTAAAGCAAAAGATCTGAGTGCTTCACCCATTATGCCTCCATCTACGGGTGTAGGAGCGCAACATAAAAGTTAGAAGGTCGTTTTCTCCTCGGTACCCAAATCACAGTCTTTACTTTATTACGACAAAAAGTAAAGTGAAGCAGCATTATATAGCTCAGGTTGAACCAAGGTCAAAACAACAAACAAAAGAATCTTTCTCCTCAAAAAGTGCTGACTAACCCGAGGTCACATAAACAAACAAGAAGACATTCATTTCATCCAAGTCTCTAAAGCAAGAGAAGAGAAAACCACAAATGTTTAGTTCGTATGTATGTGCATAAGGAATCAGGGTCACGACAAGCAGAGTCATGCGTTACTTGCTCATTTTTATGCTTTATGATGCAGTTCTACAGTTTATAACCTCTATTTAATCACACAGTCTCACTGATATCAAAGTCTCTTTTTCGAGGGAGATCTGAGTCCACGGCTGGTCACACACACACCAGCACATGCAGACGGCGTTAGAAACGATCACACACATCTTTCAAAAGGTCCAAAAATTCAAACCCAATGGGACGAGACTTTGAAATTTCAGTGTTCTTTGAAGTTCACTGCATTTACATGCTGTTAAGTATTTACTCGTGGGGTATCAGAGATCACAGTCGTGTTAAATTTGAGAAGTGATATACTGACGCAGCTTCAGCAGGAGACATTTATGGACAAAAATGACAGTGTGCAGCTCTCTTCTTCTGCACACTGATGGATGCAATATTCATCTCCTGTAATGAAACAGGACACAGCGATAAACTTTTTTATATATATTATTTTTATTGTTTTTTCACTTAAAGATGCAGTATCAATATAATGGCATAACAACATCCATCACATTTGTATCGTTCTGTATCTTCCCAGCTTCCCTTTTCCCTCCTTCATCCATTTGATAATGTCTAGAATTAACGGGTTACACGATGGTTTATATAAAAAAAAAATATGAAAGTAGAAAAGAAAGAGTGAAATCAGTTAAAACAAAAAAGCAGAAAAGGGAAAACTAAAAATCAGAAAAAACAAAAAACCACAAGCAAACAAAACACAGCGGTAAACTGTTTGTCTAAGGAAATTAAATTCTTCGATTTCAACAGACGATTTTGGGCGCAGCACTGTTGCTCAGCGCTCTTTAACTCCATAATTTGAATCAGGGTTTAACTGCATGTATTAATACTCAGAGGATGTAGGCAAAGATGTTCTCCAGTCAGTAGAACCCTGCAGAAGTTACCGTGGGAAACACCCAACCAGAGGCTTGAAGCTTATACAGTTTGTACACCAAAACTAGCATGTTCATGTTTTTAAACGCAGCTAAACCCTCTAAAAATATCTGATTGACTCTTTTCTGTCAATCGAGAAAGGAGTTTGCCTTCCTGTTTTTCTTCTGATGTACGCTGGAAAGCTGAAACTCGAGAGAAGAAGGTTTTTAAAAGTGTCTGTGTTCAACTCTCAGTGCTTTTGTAGCTTCTAACTGAATCTCTGTGGTTTGAAGTTTAGTTTCTCTCCTGCGTCGCTGTTTGTTCTTTCAGTTATCTGCTTTATTTGACTGTTTCATCCTCACTTTTAGCTCATTAAGTCATGTTAAGTTACTGGTGATGGAATTTTGCCGCTTCATAATAAAAGCTTTTAGAGAAGGTAAATAAAATGATATTTTATTGTGAAGAAGTTACAGGAAATAAAATGTTTATCCACCGTTTTACTGCTGCTCGACTCAATCACGTCCTCAATCAAATACACTCCTTCAAGCAACTTCAAACTCCAATGTACTGGTCTGACGCGCCGAAACCGAGACAAACCGAGACAAGCCGAGCAGCATATTCGTATGAAAAAGGAGCAAAAGAAAGAACTTACTGACGGAGGTGACAAGCTCTTGTTGCCTCAAACAAAAAGGAGAGAACATTTTTTGGTCCCCAGCCACTGGGGGCTGCTCTATCAGGTTGGGCGATATGTTAAAATTTTCCAGCTGGCCATCATCAGCCTATTCATTGGTGCTGGATGGGAGATGTGCCACCATGTTGCTGTGTACATTCACTACATATAATAAGCAAAATAAACTCACAAAGCACCAAGAAATTAAACATTTTCACACATCCTTTCCTTTTTAAACAGAAATACAACTGTACACCGTCTGAATTCAAGTTTCCCCTTTTTTACTGTTCTAAGACAAGCATAATTGGCTCATTAATGCCTCGTAAAACACACAAACTCGAGAGAAAAACGTGTAAAACTCACCACAAACCGTCTTTGATAGTCTGTCCACTGTTCCAACAATCACCAACTCTGGTTTGGTTGAATTAAATCCTTAATTCACTGTGTGAAAAGAGTGTAAAGAGTCTGACTCTGCAGGCTGTTTTCCTCTCAATCCTCACCAAGCTCAGAGCACGGATGAGAGCGGCTGTCACTCTGCAGACCATTACATTTGCAAAATAAAATGACAAATATCGCCCGAATAGCAACAGTCACCAGTGTTAAAAAGTTACCACCCCTCCATTTCTAACATGGGGAGGTGCTGACAGTGTCATAAGATCATATCTGGATATTTTTTTCCTCGCTACACATGCGTTAGTTGGCTCTAAGATGGAGATCCATGGTGCCATCAGAACAGATTTCATTTCCCAATCACTTTGATCATCGACAGGGCGAGACACACTCGCTTCTGGTCCCAAATTGACCAGAAGTGCAGAGTTCAATCAGATTGAACTTTAACAGGAAATTACGAGCGGGCTTGGATTGTATCTATTTTTTTTAATACCTTCATACCAGGGCTGCACAATTAATCGCAATATTATCGAAATCACAATCGAGTTTGAAGGTTTATCAGACGCAAAAGTCGAACCAGACTCGGCGTCTTTGTTGGAGTCGTGTGCGAGGCCTGCGTGGTCAGACAGAGGAGTTTCTCTGAGCTCTGAGATTATTTGGAAATGATTATCATCCTCTGTATTAATCAGATTTCAGTTTCCTCCTGTAGGTAGCTGCTCCAGGCTCCCTCAGATGAGTTTTAAAAAGCACAAACACTTTTATCCCTGCTGCACTGACATTACTAAATAAACACTTTGGGGGAATTTGGGCATTTATTTGTGCTGCAGTGTTTTTATTGTTATTATTATTACTTTTTAATGATTGTATTTCAGTGCAGTGTTTCTGTCTGTGTTATGGATTTACCCTGCCACCAGGCTGCCCTTTGGGTTTATAATAAAGATGGTGTTGAAGTGAACTGACTGAACACAAACGCTCTCAGTCTGCAGTCACACACAAGTTTATAAATAATCACTTCCACAGGGACTCATCATTAGGAGATTTTGGAGTGCAGCGGAAGATTTATTTCATGAATCGCTTCGCAGAATAATAAGGACACTTTCTTTCTTTTTACTCACAGAAACCAAAACCAGCCTCAGCAGAGATCAAACCACAGGTTGCTCTTACTTCTACAGGTAACACACACACACACACGTCTGCACTGCTACACATGTGAGGACCGTCATTTACATACCGGGTTTCCCCTAAAACCCTAAAACCATCAAACATGCCTGTGAAGAAGCACAAAAATGTCCTCATAAGTTCTAAAACTCACATTGGTCCTCACAAAGATAGAAGCGCACACACTCTTTGGATCCCTTTTCATCTTAAAGGCTGAATTTTCTGTCATTTTATCACCAGCGCATCATAAAACATGTATCTTTCCTTCTTTTAAACAAACGAATGTGTTCCTGTGGTTTATAATCCATATTTGGATGAATGTGAGTTCAAAAAATGATTATTTTTGTATTTTGTTAAGAAACTATGAACCCTTGAAGACTTTCCAGCAATGAAAGGTGCTTATTTTATTTAAAGGAGCAGTTCAAAATTTAGGGAAGTATGCTTATCCACTTTCTATCTTTCACACCTGTGTGCTGAAGAGGAAGCTGCAGCCAGTTAGCTTAGCTTAGCATAAAGACGGAGGAAACAGCTAGCCTGGCTCCGCCCACAACCAACAAAATCTACCGAACAGCATCTCTACAGCTCAGATTTCGGTATGCTAGGAAGAAAATTAGCTAACATGAACTTAACAAGATTGGCAGTTTGGATATTTCATTATAGGCCACAGATCAGTCCCTCTGGGATTTCACAGGCGTTTTTCGGGGGGATTGTTGTGGCTTTAAATGCCTGATTTCACAGCAGCTTTTCTGCATGTTGTGACGGTTTTAGCAAGTGAAAGTGAAAACTGCAAAAGAAAGTTAAAATCAAAGGCAACTTGGTCCAGAGAGAATAATCACAGACTTGATATATTAACAGGTATCATTTCTGAAAAGTGCAAAAGGCTGTATCAAGAGGAAGTGTTTGGTTTGTCCCTTCTGGGCTACTGTAGAAACATGGCGGCCTCTGTGGAAGAGGACCTGCTGTAGATATGAATGGCTCATTCTAAGGTACCGAAAACCCAAAGTCCACAGATTCTTTACTCCAGTAGAAGTACAGATGTATGAATAAGAAAGACTCTGGTAGAACTGATTCAACTTTTTTATTCAAGTGAAAAAGAAATGAAATGTACTTTAAGTAAAAGTAAAAAATTAGCCTCTTACATAGTTTTTTGTTTTTTTGCGTCTTTTTTTCTCACATCTTTTTAAAATCTCTTTACATCTTTTTTGTTTTGTTTTGTGTTTTTTTTTAATTTGGTTACATCTTTTGTGTCTTGTGTCTTTTTTATGTGACGTCTTTTTGTTTTGTTACATATTTTTTTTATATCTTGTTATGTCTTTTTTGTTTGGTTACATCTTGTTACGTTTTCGCCTCGTTACAGCTTTCTCTTCTTGTTGTGCTGTCTGACATATTCTGGCTATAAATCCCCCTATATTTTACATATTATACCTTTAATGTGAAACATGATGGTCATGATCAGAGACTCTTCTGACAGAGTCAAGCTGTTTCCAGCCTTTATGCTAAGCTAAGATAATCAGCAACAAAGACACAAAGCACATTTCCCAAACTCTTGACCTGTTCCTTTCATTGCAACAGTTTCTCTCTTTTCAATGACATCAGTGCCCTCGTCTAATGTCATCTCTCCAACTTTTTAGTTGTAATGTCAGTGTGGAGTCTACAGCAGTGTTTATAATGTGGAAACAGCACTGAGCTTGAGGGAAATGGTGTTTGTCAAAAGATTTCTTTGTTCCCGTTGAGGTATATGAAGGAAACCACACAGCCTACTGCTGAACTCGGTCACGTTCAAAGCCTGGATTCTCAGTTTTATTGACACACGTGTCAATATGTGATATTGTTTGTTGTTCCTAACCTTTGGAACAGAACCAGGATGTTGTGGTTTCACTTCACGTTCTCTCTGTAGTGTGTTCCTGTTCCTCCAGATTCTCCAAATTCCAAACTCCCCAATCATGACAGTGATTTTTCCATTTTTTTTTCACTTCCTCCTCCTTCTGACGTCACCAGAATCTCTGAAAGAACAGAAACAGCGCCCTCTTCCTGTTCTGTGCTGTAAAGAGACCCTGTAAAGCTACATTATTCCACTTTTTCTCACACTAATCAATGAGAAATATGTAAGAAAGCGTAGGCGTACAACAAGGTCATTGCACTAAGAAGGAAACATCTGTTACTATGGCAACTGTAACACACACTATACCTGCCCTCCAGGTGTCATGTGTGCGGCTTTGAGACAGACGGCCGTGCCCTTTTCCAGAGTCACATGACCGAACACCGCCAATGGGAGCACGGCTCCTTCTCGCTGCACTGCTGCGTGTGTGACCACTCGACCAATCAGGAGGCAGAGATGAGAGCTCACGCCAACACACACATACAGGGGGACATAGGAGCCAGCGGACAGATGAGGTGGGCTCGCGATAAATCTGTGTGTGTGACTGATATGGGAATTTTTAAGGCAGTACAGGTATTTAGCAGTTAAAATATCTGATAACAGTATTTGTTTTTTCTGCAACATAAACAAATGTTTGTGACTGATCAGGGAGAAAAACGTTTTTTGAGAATTAAGTTGAATTTTTGGAGAGAAAGTTGTAATGTTATAAGAAAAGTTAAGATATTTTGAGATGTTATATTAAGATGTTAAGTGAATATTTACTTAAACTATGATATTCATGATATTCTGTTAATATTACAAGATTTTTTGTCCTTATTATGACTCAAAATATTA
>JAJHUR010132244.1:1571-14323 GCA_027495735.1 Lutjanus campechanus | reverse complement strand
GGTCGCACCACAGCCATGTAGTTCTCCACACACACCAGACAGAGGAGCAGCGGCTTCATGACGAGCACCATGCAGGTCAGGAGGGTCATCGCGGACATTATTCGGTCACTCTGCCACAGGTAGTGGTTGGCAAAGAATGGAGGTAAGACCAGGTAGAACAGCAGCTGGGTGAGAGCCAAGTGGAGGGGGAAGAAGTCTGCAGGGAGGACACCGGTGACCTTTGACCTTTAAATTCAGATTCAGTGAATTATAAATAAAGCTGTAACAGAACCGGATAGAGACAAAAACAATCAAAGATTTTTCAAATATCTATTAACAAGGAGGATAAAGCTAAACATCTAAATACAGGTCTATAGGCTCTATTATTGTTTCATTTCATAATTTAATTGAGGATTAATTTTGGGAGGCAATAAATGTTGTCACAACATTACACCAGAGTGTGAGAACATATTTACCTTTTCCTGAGGATGTGACAGACGAGCCAGAGGTTTGCCGGAGCACCAATGAGGAATTCCAAGAAGTCGGTGATGAAGAGGATGAGGAGGCCTGCGGAAGGCACTCCAAATTTGCCAGAACCATCATCATCACGAGTTTCACACTCTGCCCAGTAATATCCTGGTGAAGAAGCTGAGGAAGAAGAGTTTACAGCGGATCCGTTCATACTGCAGGGGAAAACTGAGAGAGAGACAGAGAAATTTAAGTTGTTTTTTTCCCCCCAATTTCCAATTTATCTATAAATTATGAGCACACAGGAAAGTATCTGTAACAAACCGTTCAGTGTGGAGTGTGAATGATCCTCTGGAGGCAGCTGGGTCTGTTCCAATCATTTATTCTGTGTTCCTTTGAAAAAGCTGCCGCCTTCAGAAACACTTAGCATGACAGATATCAGGTAGATTTGCATGAAAAAGACATGAACCAGATGCACACAGTCTAAACTAATATGCTGTGAGCCTACTGCATAGACTCCATATGTGTTTTTGATCTTCAAGTTTTTGTCATAAGTACAATCTTACTTTTTCATTCATCATCTCAAACAGCAATCAGTGAGGATTGGACTGTTCTTGACATTTATTTCTCTGTGCAAGAACAGATCTGCCATGTAGAATGTAACTATCTTTAAACATTTGTTGCGTAAGAATAGACCAAATAAAACAAGGAGTATTGATCATTTAGAAGATTGTAGGCCCTTTCCTGATTGTGTGTAAATAATCCCATTGGACTATACTGCTAATTTATTGTGTGATGTATTGGCTTTTGTTCTCACTCACAGCTGATGCAGATTTCTTCATATAACACCCCTCAACAAGGCAAAGTTTCAGTACAGCGCAAGATATTAAACCCCAAATTTAAATGTGATGATGGTGCTGACAATTTTAACAATGGAAAATAGATACAAACATAATACAACATAATGATATCCAGAGAAAGAAAGAAAGAAAGAAAGAAAGTTTAAAAAACATTATGGGATACATAAACTTCATAAATGCAAATTTATAATAAAAAGAAGGAAACAATAATGATACATTAAAACAAAAATCACAATACATTATTTTTCATTAAAGAGGTCAGGTGGACAGTTTTGTTTTTTGTTTTTATGTTCTTTATTTCTATACATTGTTGTCTTTATATACTCTTTAAATTCTCATAAAAATCTGGTGAAGTTGGGGATAATATTTAATATCTTGTATTTATATATGTGATATTTCCCATGCAGCAAGTTAAATGTTGTATTTATCGTGTTCAACATGTGTTATGGCATTTTTAATTCAAAATAATGATTAGTTATATATATATTAGTCTAATCTTTCATTCAAGTTAAAAAAGTATTTGAATGTATATGATGGTAAAACTAGTGCATGAAAGATTTTGGTTCATCATTAAAAGATGCATATTTCTTTTGAATATCTAAAAATTTGGATACAAAGATCTGTTGGATATAGGTTGTGTAAAATGGTGGTCGTGTCTGCAAAGGAACCCCAGACCCGTGAAAAATCTCGCGAGAGTGATAATTTTACCCAAACGATTATCTTTCTTTAACTTAAACCAAATGTTTTTGTCCTTAAACCTATCAAGCTCTTAACCACATTATTGTCACGTTACAAGTAGTTTGCAAAATGTGTGCACTGAAAAAACAGCGCGTACAAATCTCGCGAGAATTCGACAACCTGGGGTTCCTTTCTAAACACGTCCGTAAAACTTTCATAACTGCATTGACAAGTGTTCTTGAACGCAACTTTTGTTACGTTTCGCAGCGCTGCTGAATGCAGGCCTCTGATTGGCTTGCTGTTTGCGACTCGCAGCCTGGCGTGTGCTCGATAAAGTATCAGCATGTACCGCATGGGCGGAGCTCTAGTTCTGCTGTGCGCTTGATAGTAAGAACTCCACCCGGGCAGACACTCTCAACAGCAAAACACGCGCTCACAAACTTTCACCAAGAAGTCGCGCGGAGTTTAGATATTATACACACATCTGTGGCGGGATATGTTGAACAGAGCAAAGACAGACACGAACATCGTTGTTTTGATCGTTCAAATAGTGTCAAAATAAAGAGGGACAGCGGAAAGAGTTGTGACACTAAACGATTTTCCTGAAGGAGACACCAAAGATGGATGATTTCGGAGTTTATGCGGCTTTTGGAGTAAACGGTCCGCCTCAAAGGCTGCTGAGGTACGATGCACGATGAATGTTTTTAACGGTAGTATTAACGTTAGCTAGCTTAATTGCTCGACTTGAAACATGTCTACATGCCTTAATGTATCTGAACCGCAGCTCAAGCGTCGTTAAATAACGAGTTTTGAAAGTAGTGATCCCCAGACCTTGTCATAAACATTTATTATTGGCGCCTCTTAAAATGAGCTGTCTTTACAGAGGTGGTTAGCTTCTCTGTTACTGTCAAACACGAGCTTATAAATACGTTTCCATCCCCAGGGGAGTTTTTTTTTTCCTGTGTCGAAATAGAGACGAATATTAACGTTTTTCTTTGTGTTTTTTTTTTTCTGTCAGTGCTGAGGGTTCATGCAGGGTGTGTGTTGCAGTTCCGCCCAGTGTCCGGCAGGTGGTGCTGTTCAGCAGCGGGCCGTGGGGGGAGAGGATCTGCGTCAACGCGGAGCTCAACGATGCTGACAGGATGCCCATCACCATCGGAAAACTGACTCCTTATAACAAGTAGGTCCATTCTAAAAGTTTTCTGCCCGTAATAACATTCTGACGTATACAGGTATACAGTAAAAGCTTTAATCCAATGTATTTGTCATTTCATTCATTAATATTAATGTATTAAATTCAATATATTCGAATTTTAACTTATAAATAACCTTAAATTTTGCACATCTTTAGTTTCCCACAATCCCACTTGGATTTTCCTTTTAGAAAAGTGTCTAAGTGTATAATGTAAATATTTATATTTTGTATGGTTATTGTGTTTTACTGATAGATATTCTATATGCATATATCCTATTATCTACAGTGTATGCAAAGGCTTTTTCTGCCTTTTTGTATTTTCTATTTAAGTTCTCTCTGCCTTTGTTTATTATATACCTTGTATTTTCTGTGTATTTGCTGTGACACAGGATATTTCTGGGTGCTGTTCCGTGCACCTACAGTCTCCCACTCTTGTCAAATCTGCATATCATTAATCTGATTTAATGACTAATTTTTTCACTGAACACATCTTATGTCCTGCAGGTGTTTGTCATGGGAGCAGTGGGAAGAGGAGACGTGGACGGACAGCGTCACACTGAGCGTCTCTCTGGAAGGAGGAAACCTGGTAAATATTTTTTAACAAGAAACAACAACCCTAAGATTCAGGACTGGGAGTAGCCAAACAAAAAGCATTAAGAAGTAAGATTGTTGTTCTTTGTTAAATATAACACAGTATGCCATATGGACTAAGACAGTATATCCAATATGTCAGTATTTTCTAACTAATTTTGGCCAATTGCTGATGCATATACCAGTATATGCAACTTTGCTGTCCATTTCGGACACCTCAGAAAACATCCACCCTGCAGACATGCTTGTGTTGTTCGTGCATAGTTAAAGCATCATCTAACCAGCTCATCGTATAGCATAAATGTTCCTGTCAGGCCAATATTGATATTTCAATTGATCATTATTGGACGATACTGGTGACCTGCTGGTATTATCATGCGTCCATACTTTATAGTCTTTTATCAAAGACATTTTTGTAGTAAAATGACAGTATTTCTGCACCATGGTGGACAAATCTGTTGTATTCACTACCAATAAAAAAAAATGCTCTGATTATGGATTCTGATTCAAATCTATAAGTCTGTTCCTACACAAGGATTCATGAATCTATTCATGATTCATTTATTTCCTCAGGTAAAAGCTGATTGGGCAGAACCAGAGCTCATCCTGGCTGTGAAGGAATACACACCAAAGGTAATCTGTGTGAATCATGTACTATCGGAAATAAGCCGCTTAAACCTTTGTTAATATTTACTTGCATTTGTGGTTTCCTACATTTACCACAGTGCCTCTCAGCGCCCCGGAATGAGCAATAACTTGTTGTTTACAGTCGTCAGAAGTGTCTTGGCTCACAGTGTTTGTCTTGCAGAATTGCATTCTGGTCTTTTGAGCCAAGAGATTAATTTGTTCATCTTGTTTGCCTACAATGATTTTTTTCCACTGTTGAATATTGATGCATAAATCTGACCGCAGATGAATGATACATTACTGATTGCTGTTTTATGTAACAGTTAACATTTCCTGAGTGATATCTGCTGAATGATAAATGACACAGACTGCTCTGCCTGCCTGTCCCAGGACACCGTGGCTCCCCTCGCAGCCCGGGAGCTCAACGGGAAGAGGAAGAGAGAGCGAACGTCAGAGGGAGACGGCGACGAGAACAAGACGATAAAACGAGGGGAAGAAGAAAACGTTTGTCCAAATGGCGGCCTGGAGAAGACCACACCTGTGAGGAAGGCCAGAGGTCAAACCAAGGCGGGGCAGAAGCTGTTCGGTGGCGGAGGAGATGCAGCAAAGACAAAGGGACCAGGTGAGAGAGAGAGAGCGACGTGACAGTGTTTACGCCTGTGTGAGCCTCTAAACCAGAGCGGCGTTCCTAATGAGAGTTAGTGCCAAAGACAATCCCGTGGCTCGGTGTGGAGGAGTGAAACATTTCTTCGCACTGTTCCTTCTCTCAAATCTTCTTCCCCTTTCTCCTTTCTTACAGCTAATGGAACAGGAGAGGCAGCGCAGGGGATTGTGGGAAGAACGCCTCCTCAGAGCGCAGCCAGGACGAAGAGTAGGCAGGCCAAGACTCCCACACAGACCGGTGAGTGTGTGCATACACATTACATACCGTTTCAGCTGTTTTGTCATATTTATTCACTTTTCAGTCCCATGACTGGTGCTTTGATGCACTTCGCCCACCTGGGGTCACTGAATGTTTTCTCTTCATGTTTCTCAAGTAGTGAGAAAGTGTTCAGTGCAGGAAGACTCAGACAGGCCACGGCGAATAAAATCAACACCTTCTCTCACATCTGGTGTGAACTTGGAGTTAGCTGCCTCTGGAATTTTTAAACTTTATTTGACGTTTGTGAGACATTTACAAGGGGAATCTATCCAGCCTAGAAATATAGGAATTTGATTTTAGATCTCGGGTGGGGATAAGTATGGAGAAAAGAAAAGTATGAAGTATGAAGTAAAATATTTGTTTCCAGACTATTCTGTTTTCTAAAATATAAATTTCAGAATTTCTTAAAATAAACTGATCATACAAACTGTTTTATTTTGTTATGACGCGTATTGTCTGTGCAGCGCGAGATCAATGCTGTCGAAAGCAAGACAAGAAACATGACACGCAGTTGAACGCACCCTCCTGTGCTCACCTACTTCTACACCTGTATGCCACAGCCTGTGTGTTCATCATCGTTTCCATGGACACAGTGAATAAACATAAATATAAATAAACACAGCTATGCAGATGCCATGTTTCAACTCATTTTCAGTTCCTGTTAATTTGCACTCAGAGATCTTTAACTACTAACATTTTAGTACGACTTTCATCGGGTTATTCTTCGTTTTTTGTTCTGCATTTGCGACAGATGGTCTTCTATGCGCCTGAACGATCTACAGGTGTGCAAAAGTTTTGCTCTTTGATGGTTCTTAGTTATAAAGTAGAATAAACAGGGTTTCTGTGGGTCCTTAAATGTCTAAAATCCTGAAAATGTCTTCAGTACAATTTTGACATGTCTTGAAAATTGATTGGATTATGAAGGTAATGTTACTTTTATAAAAATGGATTTAATTTCAGTCTCATTTTTAAATGTGTTTTTGAGAAAGAACTGTCTTGATTAAGCTGTATTAACTACAAAATAAAAACCAATGATTGCCAGAAACCCTGGAAAAATAAGGGAGAACATTAATTTAATATTTTTGAGTACAGGTGGCAGCAGTTAGTTTACTTCCTCTCGGGGCAGAGATGTTTGACAGTGGGGTAAATGACAAGAAGTCTGGGAATTTGAGTCTGTATTATAGTATTATAATTTTGAAATGGAAACTGTAGGGACTGTGTTTACACCTGAAATAACAAATCTGTGGTTTTCCTGCAGCCCCATTGGTCAGCCCGTCAGGTCGCTGGGGTCAGACTCTGTGTCCCATCGATGCTCAGACGGCCATTCTGATTGGAGGACAGGGGGCCAGGATGCAGTTCTGCAAAGATCCCATGTGGAAGCTCTGCACAGGTCAGTCGGTCATAAGCAACAGTTTAAAATCTGTTTCACGCTCTGCTCGGTGTTTAGTGACTTCAGCTCCCAGTGGGTCAACTTCTCCTTGTCTCTGTCCAACAGAGGACATGTCCTGGGTTGCAGCAGAGACTCTGGCAGAGGGTCCAACACCCGAAGCCAGGATCGGCCACACAGCTGTCTACGACCCGGACTCGAGGCGGATCTTTGTGTTCGGAGGCTCGAAGAACAAGAAGTGGTTCAACGACGTCCACATCCTGGACACGCAGAGCTGGAAGTGGACCATGGTGGAGGTGTGTGTGTGTGTGTTCTCCTTGTTTTAAGTCTATTTTCGCTGCTCGTCCTCTCTCTTCATGTCCTCCTCCCCTCTTTTGTCCCCTCCAGGCTCAGGGTAAGGTCCCCCCTCTGGCCTACCACAGCTGCAGCATGTTCCGGGGTGAGCTGTTCGTGCTGGGAGGAGTCTTTCCTCGTCCGAACCCAGAGCCCGACGGCTGCAGCGACTCGCTGTACATCTTCGATCCCCACCTCTCCATCTGGTACCAGCCTATTGTAACAGGAGACTCGCCCTCCCCCCGCTCAGGGTAAGATGGTTTAATCCAAATATCAGTCTTTTTTCTTTTCCTTTTTCCACATGTATTTAATCACTTCATGTTCTCCTGGTCTCATCCTCCTTCTTTGTTCCTCCTTCAGTCACTCTGCATGTGTGATGCAGGGGAGGAAGATCTATGTGTTTGGTGGATGGGACACTCCTGTCTGCTACAATGACATGTACATGTTGGACCTCGGTAAGCCAAACACCAGCTGGTTTTTAATGGGAAATACGGGTGTAAATGTGGAGCTCTGCATGCATAATTGATTCTAAAAATATTTTTCTGTTTCTTAGGTCTGATGGAGTTTTCTGCAGTGAAAACAACAGGGAAAGCTCCCTCTCCTCGAAGGTACACAGCTAAAACACAAAAAACATCTTGTTGCAGCTACGGCTGTATATTTAACCTCAGCACTTATAAAAATGTATCAGAGCCACCAATTATCAAAAACTGTCAATAAACAAAAGCTAGTATTGAATGTCTAGTCAACTTTGTGATTATAAAGGGGTGGAAGTAACAATTAATTGATAAAAATCCACGTGAATTGAAAAACGGAGCCATAAATTATTAAGTGATCTGAGCAGTCAGAATCATCATTTTCCCCCTTGAGTGACAAATTGATAAACTTGACTGTTGTTTTATTTGACACAGTGTTTCTTTGATAATTTATTGTTTACCATTCATGATTCGCAACGCTCGACTGACATTTATTGTTTACAGCAAGAAATCTTTGTTCCTTCTACATGATAGTTTTCGATTTCCCATCAAAAGTTTCATCCAGGGGCACCCCGTGTACTGAGGCTGTCAGTCCTCTGCAGCAGCTGCTGGTTTGACTCCCGCCCTCGGCCTGTTTGTTGCTTGTCATCCCCCCCCACTCTCTCCCTCTCTCCCTCTCTACCTCCTCTCCTGTCATGTCTGCAGCTGTCACCTATAAAACTAAATAACCCCAAAAAATCTCAAATGTAGGGTTTTTAAGGCAAAGTTCTTATTGAAAATCTTTGAAATTTCTTAAAGCCAGTACAAATACAATATCTAACAATATCGATTCCTATTTGCACTGTTTTGTGTTGTTTAATTTATGAATGTGTGTGTGTGTGTGTGTGTGTTGCAGCTGGCACGGCAGCGCTGTGCTCTCTGACACAAAGTTCCTGATCCACGGAGGTTACAACGGAAACAACGCCCTCAGTGACACCTTCATCTTCGATATAGGTGAGAGGCAGCTCGCAATAAAAGACTCTCATGCTAAGTGCATCCTAGGAGGAAGCTTTGTAGACACTTGAAAAGTGAATTATGGGGTAACGTTAATAGATCAAAGTACATCTAAGTAGTTCTGTTTGATGTAGATCTTGGCAATATATCAATATTATATTGACATCGTCATGACACTAGATATTTTCTTAGATTTTGGATATCATGATAAGGCACAAGTGTTGTTGTCAGAAAACAATGAAAAATGCCCACCACAATTTCCCCAAAGCTCACAGTGACTCTTTCATGTGTCTTGTTTTGTTCGACCAACAGTCCAACACTCAAAAATGTTCAGTTTATGGCCATAAAAGATTAAGAACCCCCAGAAAATATTAATATTTGAGAAGAAGGAATCAGAGAATTTTGTCCTTCTTCTTTCCTCTTTTAACATTATTAAACTAATCACTTTTTGTCTTTGTTTCACCGGTTCAGACACCAACAGCTGGACGGAGGTGACACTCCCTCAGCTTTCCCTCCCCAGGGCGGGCCACTCCATCATCACCATGGAGACAGCCGGTCACCCGCGTCTCTCGGAGGAGGACGAAGACGCGGACGACGGCTCCGTCGGCAGAACTCTGCTGGTGTTCGGAGGCGGAGACAACGAGGGCAACTTCTACTCCGACCTGACGACTGTCGCTGTGGAGGATCTGCTCGCTGCTATTTAAAGAGAGTGAGTCAGAGGTGAATCCTCACTGCCTGACTGGATGTGAAGCTATTTTAACACCCACACAGACTCTTTATTATTTATATTCTGATAGTTTGTCTTTGTTTGCTTTTGGATGTTTCAGCCCTCTCTTCTTTCTGTTGTGTTTTTTCTAAAGGGTTTTAAAATTTTTGTATTCGTAGGATAGACAGCTCGGGCTTTTGTTGAGTACAGAGCTCAACAGCTACTTTTTTATAAACAAAATCTAAAGAAAAGAGATTCCTCAATCTACCTTGAGGATCCGTATTATTAACAATAATATTGGATTAAATATTTCAGATTGTTTTAGTCATCAGTGGCATAACTCAAATTTTATGTACATAGTTTAAAGCCTTTCAAGTTCTTCCTCAGGTAAAATTTATTTTTTTAATTATGTTTGATTCATTTGAAGGGTAACCTTATTTTTGTGTCTAAACGACTAATGGGCACAACATTTTTTTAAATTGGTCGAGTATTAAAAATAGAGCGCTGCAGGTTTTTGCCAGTGACAGACTCAGACTGTTATTATAAGTGTCGATACAGTGATGGACCTTTTTGTTGAAACAGAAACAGCTGTTTTATCTCTCGCTCCAAACTAACCAGAGTCCCTTTGCAGAACTGTAATTTTAATATCGTCACCATCATCTTCATCTTTCCACTGTTACAACAATCACCAACTGGTTGTTTGGTCAAAATAAACACTTAACTCACCGAGGCAGATGTTAAAACATTCTGCCTCTCGCTTCTTTCCTGAAATTGTCACATCTAACGCTGTAAATTAAGGGTTTATTCTGACCAAACAACCAGTTAGTGATTGTTGGAACAGTGAAAAGACGAGCCAAGACGTTTTTGGTGAGTCTTATTTTGTTTCTGTCGAGTTTTAATGAAGTTTGTTTTACAATGATGTATTACTGTGAGGAGAGTTTGTCAGTAACAATGAAACAGCTGTTTCTGGTTTAATCTTAAAAAAGAGGTAATTCTTTCCATAATGGTGTCAGCCACTTAAAATAACAATCTGAGCCTGTCAGTGGGGGGAAAAGAGCCACTTTTAGTGGACGCAACAATTTCAAAACTTGTTGTCCCCGTTGGTCACCTGGACACAAACATGGGGAGATCAGAGTCCAGGTAAAAAAAGTACCAAGTTACCCTTTAACTGTATTTTGTTGTGCTCAAAACCATGACAATGTTTTTGCGATCATCTCCGAAACGTTTGTGTGTGCTTTAGTGAAAAAAAGAGGTCTCGATTCATACTCCTGTCGTTCTGTTTTGCACTTGGCTTCAGTTTTTAATAAATAAACATTTGATTTTCTACATCGTCTTTTAAGCATAATCTTCCTTTAAAGGTATAATCTGCAACGCTTAGACATATAATCCTTTTCAATCATCACATGTCTGTATCTGCAGAGGCTCCGCCCTCTGCCTGCATTTTCTTACTTTTCTCATTGTTTTGCTGTGCACGGGACATTTCACCAACCCAAAACGTTTATGTATTTGACGTCTTGATGCCTTTACAAACAGCTGGGGTTGGCAGTTTGTTTTTGGCATCACTGGGCAAAAGATCCAGAATAACCTTTAAAAGCCTATTGAAATTCAAGTGGTATGAGAGAAAACTAGTCTCCTGACTTAAGTATCTGATGACCTGGGCATCAGCTACCTTTCTCCAGAATCAGTTCCTACACTTTTAAGTTGACATTTTGTTTCATGTGCAGCGATGTAGAGGCGGTTAGACCCACTTAGACTCAACTTGGATCACCTTTTCCATTTGAAGGATAATTAACACGCCTCTTTAGTCTGACATGAAACACTGAGGTTCACTTAATTGTCAAACTGATGGAATTTAAATGAGGTTTGACACTTTAAACAGAAAGGCCCATTAGTGGCGTCCCTTTCGTCCCAGTAACTCACCACTAACACGAGCTAGTGTCAGGCTAGCAGAGCAACACTGATGTCATCTTCAAAGAGCTAAATGGAGACGTTTTAATAAAAGATTAGTGGAGCTCGAGAGGGATTATCTTCGTTTCAGCTGAACTGCTGATAACGGTGTCATAAATGTTTTTTTTTAACTTTAATATTTTCATTGGATTACGCAGCCGACCTCTTTGGCAACAGGAAGTCAGTTAATGCCCACGATTATTTAACGTGTGACACAAGCGGCACATTGAATGTTTCCGTGTGCGTTCATCCCACAGAGCAGAAATCATACAATAAAAAACATGAAGGGTAGTTAGATTCTCAGATGACATAGACTTTATTGATCCCACGCAGGGAAACTGAAGTGTCACAGCAAAAGTACAAGAACAGATTAAGATATTAGACGGGTAACTTTTAAAACACGTAGAATATAGTAATATTACGCACACAAACATAAACAGGAACAGCAAGGAATAACAAAGTACAAAAAGAATAAAACAAGGAGTATTGAGGCATTGTCACAAATATGGTTAGGAGGTGAAGAGGTTGCAATAAAAATAATATAATATGAAGATTGACGGGCAAAAGGGAAGAAATTGGAGAGAGTTAAGTGGAAACAACAATGTGACTTAATTCTCAAAATGGTATTCCGACATAATTCATTCGCATAATACTTTGACTTTATTCTCAAAATCCGGAAAAACCCTTCCTCCTGTGATTCTTAGGCCGGGCACTAAAACCGAAAGTTTTGGCTTTATTCTCAACGTTTCTACTTTATTGTCAAAATGCAAAATAAAAAAAACAACAACTCACCTTTTCTCTACTTATGCCAGGCCCTAACACTCTTCTGTAGATGGCTGCATTTTAAAACTCAACATTATTAAATTTGATTAGTCTCAGAAAACAAAATCTAGTGTTTCTCCTTCAGAATTGGAGTCTCATGTGTCTGTGAGTTCCTGATAATTTCCTGCAAAGAAATACAGTATGTAACCTGCTGCTAATCATCGTGAAAACAAGCAAAGTTATGAGACAGATATTATAATTAAAGTTCAGTGTGTTGAGTTTATAAGTATTTGGTGATTTAGTGGGGAAATTCCATCTAACATTCCTCTCTGCAGGTTGATTATCATCATCATCATGATCTTTGTGCGATCTTGACACAACAGAAGGATGGATAAAGCCCAATGATTGTTTAAACAGCAGATTTGAGCAGCATGGATGCAGAGGAAGTCCTGCAGCCATGACTGTGACCTCCTTCACCTGAGAGCAGAAGCAGGAGAACTCAAGTAGAGGATGGAGGACGGAACAATCCTGAGAAATATTTTTAAAAGACAAGACAAAGACCAAAAACAGGAACACATATTTGTTAAATTTGTGAAGAGGAATTTTGTGCTTTTTTTTTTGGTAGAAAACGGAGCATGAACCTGAGGTTTCACCTTCTCTGTGGCATTTCCTCTGGTGATGCAAAGGAAAGCCTGGCTTCCTCCAAATTTTCAATCAAAAACAAATCAGTTTCCCTCCTTTCCCTGTAAGACTCGTGGTTACATGTCTTTTCCCCACTTGATTCTCTCCCTGCAAATCATAAAATATGCAGCGGATTTAATGGGCTGCAAA
>JAJHUR010132243.1:3481-28607 GCA_027495735.1 Lutjanus campechanus | reverse complement strand
TTCTGTGCTCCAATAACATTTGAGCATGCTTACCTGCGGAACCTGTCAACTTTCTCGTTTTCTGTTCCCTGCCTGTAGCTATGTGCAAGGCTTGTTTATCTGGAAAAACGATCACAACTTAGCTAATGTTTGCAGAACCCTTGCTAACTGGCTAACTAACACATTATGTAGTGAGTTTCTTCTACACGCTTGGAAGGGGAGGGTGAGGCAAGAGGCACTCAGTTGGTTGCAATGTGCAACTTCACTGCTGGACGTCAATAAATCCTATCAGTGGTCGTTTAAAACATCACTTATGCTTGTGCATCAATAAAATAATCCATTAATTTAACACTGATGGGAACCAGTCTACGTAATGAGTACTTTTATTTTTGATACTTACTTTGTTGCTAATACATTTTTACTTTAACTTATGTAAATCATCTGAACACTTCTTTCCCTTTAGTACAAGGTCTAATCACTTCATAAGCAGTTCAGTAGTTTCAACTATTGCATCATAATTTATGACTTTATCTCACTGCGGCAGTAAAAATGCTAAATCTCCCTTTGAAGTATAGTTGAGTGAAAGTTTAAAGTGCCACAGAAATGAAAGCAAAGTTCCTCTGCAACACTTATAATATCAAAAGAAGTAAGTATCTTTTATTATTTTCCACCTTTATATACTAGAGGTGGTATATATACTAGATGTATACTATATCAGCAGGGAAAGTTCAGTACTTCACATGTGACAGTGACCTAAATCAAGATGATTGACAAGTTGAGACGTCTATTTTTAGTCACAGTCTCTCATACAAACATCGAAGTGGCATTGTTGCACTTTCCTTTTTAGTTTTTTTATGTTACAGCTGCTGCTTCAGGACTGTTTAGTATGTTAATAATGTGATGAGAGATATGATCAGGGTGAGGAGGGGCACCTTCTGCGAACCATCAGGATGTGTTTCTTACAGACAAGATAAGGAAGCCCTGAAGTGCAGCGTCACTTCAGGAGTAAAACCTGTTTCGGTTGTTCAAATAAAGATTTAACTGTTTGTGTGTTCAGGAGCCACCAGAGCTCCTCCTGTCCAAGTCACCATGAGGATCAAAGCTGCTCTTCCCAAATATGAGATCTATTTCTACAACACGGTGCTGTGTCTGGCCATGTTCTGGGCTGCCAGCTGGATCTTTGAGGTGTCCAGCTGTGAGTATGAGAAAGCACACATGCACACACACAGAAACACACACAGAAACACACACACACGCACAGAGAGACACGGGTGGAAAGACTTGAATGTCATGCTTGTGAAGTACAGTTAGTTCTCTGCTCATGAATGTGACTCTGACACAGTCTGACATGCACAGTTTGAAAACTACTCACATAAAAGTTCCAAATCAAATCTTATTTAAATTCAGTCAAATGAAATGTTTGGTGATTTCCTTTATTTTATCTTTGTTTTATCATATCTTCAAGAAATCCCATGACAAGACTAAAACCAGCGATGAATTGATCCTCCAAGCAATTTTTTCCCTTGTTTCCTGTGTCATAGAGCTCCATTATTGTCCAAAAATTATTAAAAAACACATCAGTGAGCTACACTGTTGCACCAGCTGACAGTTTTTTTTCATTACAATCAACATGGGCACTGTAGTTTATTTTTAGTCAATCCCACATGCACTGTTCTGTAAATACTCACTAGACTCTTGTGACTATAGCACCAAATGTGTCTTAATCCACAGCTTAAACTAGTCCACAACAAATACACTATTTACTCGTGTTTGAGTACTGTTTGCTAGAAACTACACTGCCCAGCTGTTTAGGGAAGTTTGTATACACTGCAGACTGGAGTATCTGTTAACACTGACAAACGAGGGTGCCCCTGTGACTTGGTCGGTAGAGCGTGCACCCTGTGCACTGAGGCTCTCAGTCCTCTGCAGCGGCTTAGTGTCAGAAAAATATGGATAAAAATAAACTCATTCTTAACCCTTAAATTAAATTAATTATGTCCTTTGTCTTAGAATCATTGTTTTAAGATTTCTGCTCTGACATTTGGCCTTTATGCCCTCAAAAAAATGACAACACAAAAGGTCAGGTGGCTTTGCCCCCAAAAGGATTAAATTCCAGTTCTGAATAGGAACAACTTTAGGTCGTTGTTACAAGAAGTTGAAAAGTTTGTTGGTTTTTGTCTTTTTGTGGAATTTGTTGGCAATAACTATTAATACATTTTCAAGGCCAATAACAACATTGGATTTCAAAACAATCTGATAGAAATGTCCTCTAAGGTTTTTAATATAAACATAAAACAATACTCCAATATTTCGCTTTAAATACAGGTCTTGTCAGTGATTATGTCTGATTAGACCTCTTCTCAGGTTGAAGCTGGGCAGAGCTACATCACCAAATGTTTTATTATGTACAAATAAAAAAAAATAAATCTGTATATTCTCTCTCTCTAATAGGTGCAAATAAATGTAGAGTGAGGGAAATGGCAATCAAGCAAAGTAGAGCTGAAATGAGTCACTGCTTAATAATTTAGTTGAACAGAAAATTAATCTGCAACTATTTCCATAACTGAGAACATTTAATACATTTTCTGTTCACAATTTATCTGAGTTCTGAGTGTGAAATTAATGTTCTACAATGTCCTTAAAAACAAACACAATAGGCCTTTTCCACAGCAGACGTTTTGACTTGCTATGGCAGGAAAAGCACAGGTGTTATTAATTAAATTAACGATGACTCTGTTCTATTCAAGTGTCCCAGTCAGTCATGACAGTGTGACAGTGAGTCAGCAGGAACAATACCAGCAGCCTGAGTTCAAACTTAGCTTAGTTACGTAAATTATTGGTACTAAAAATAAAACCTGTTTCACCACAGAGATAAATTACAACATAACTGTAACTAACAACTAAATAGTTAGAAATATCCCAAGGGTAGGGATGGGCATTGAAACCCACTTCTTGTTGAGAACCAGTTCCCAGTGTTTCAATTCCTTGGAATCGTTTGCCAATTTTGCAAACGATTCCCTTATCGATTCCAGTGGGCACGAATGACGTCACCGTATGGATCGCATGTGATCAGCAGACTACGTGTGAGCATCATAGTTTTACTGTCACTGTTACTTTTGTATAAGTTATAATACCCAAAATCTCAATGCAGATTTGCTTTAATATAGTTGTTTTAATATTATTACCATTACCATTACATTATCATTACTCATTACTATTACATTACATAACTATGGTGATAGTTACAGACAGACAGAGATCAAAGCCAAGTGCATTTTTAAAATAATTTAACCCTAATCCCACCACTTTTTTCTTTCTTGTTGATCCAAAAAATGATCCGACCTGTTTGTTCTCCTTTTTTCCAAATGAGAATCGATAAGAGAATCGATAAAGAAGCGAATCGTTAAGCAGAATCGAAAATGGAATCGGAATCGGAAAAATCTTATCAATTCCCATCCCTGCCCAAGGGTAGGTGTAAATCACAAAATTATACCCACTAATGGTAAAACATCCAATTTTCTGTCACATGGCATCAGCCACAAAGCTAATGCACACAGTAACCACGGTGACTGTTTTCATGTTTTTAAATGCTGATTGGCCACTTGCCTTAGTTGTGACATTACATCCAAATTTAGTTTATTTAGAGACAAACCAAAGTGAAATAGCTAAATGGAATTCAGCCATCATTAATGTTACACCTGTGATTTTTCCACTGACAAAATGTGTGTGTCTGATTGTCTAATAGGGGCATATTTTTAACATTTCTTGACTGCAATTTCATCTTTTATCTCTACGTATTATCAGTCATATATGTTGATACTGTTGATCAGATTTGTGCTGATCAGGTGATATTGTCATCATATTATCACAGAGCCAATGTATTGATCTGATTTGTAAATTGCCATCATGAAAAAGCCTGATTGTAGAAGTTTGAGTCTGAATACATCCTACAAGCTAATCCCTCTTCAATTTAGTGATGGTTCAAAAAGTTGTGACCATTGTATTCTTCTCCATTTTCTAATAGATCATGTAATAGATAAATAACGTTCAAAGCGAGCATAGATTAAATATCTCCCTGATTGTGATAACTGTAGGCAACTCTTTAATGTTTGCTTTTATAAGAATACATAAGTGTATAAAAGTAAGTGAAAAAGTTGATCAAATATGATTTAGAATTGGTTACTTTCAACATTTACAATCATATTCTCATGCAGATGTGCAAACACAAAAACATGCATGAACTTAACTACTGAAATCTTACATTTTTAAAGAAATCAGTGCATTTGTTTTCCCAAAATCAGGCTGGATGATGAGCCTGATGTTGGTGTATGGGATATAACTTTAGCTCGGTGGTATAGTCACATATATACAGACAACACAATGTGCAGTATACTGTACATATAGGGGCAGTGTCAGTGTGTGAGGGTGAGGAGCTGGAACTATGCAGACCACGCAGAGGAGATCAGGTGTCAGTATTAATACCACAGAGCACAGGAAGAAAATAGGTCCTGTGTTTGACTCTTCACTGTAACAAAAGTTTCACATCTGCATTCAAGGACAAGAAAAAGGCACTGAAGTAAAATAAAATGCTATATCAAGTGGCAGGAAATGTAAATGTATGTGTGCGATAATGAGATATTCACCAAATTTCAGTCTTTCTATTCAAATTCACAAAAGATTCTTGTTTCTTTTCCTATTTCCAGCCAATGCAAACAGAAAGGCGTTCAAACCCAGTGTGAAGCCAGGATGGTATTACTTTGGGAGGAAAATGGTGAGAGAACATTCACAGTTTATCAAAACATTTGTCAAATGTAAAACAAAATGACTCTAAATATAATGTTTTGCTCCTCGATCTTCAGGATACGGCTGATTTTGAGTGGATGATGTGGTTCTCCACCTTCAGAGAGCACATCCTGTTCGCTCTCTCCGGTCATGTGCTGTTCGCTAAGATCTGCTCCATGCTGGCTCCACAGGTGCTTCTACTCACCGATTCACTGACTAACTGATTGATCTCAGGTGTAATGATTTGAGCAAAACACTGAGCCACTGTGAAATGAAGTGGATGAAATAATTACGTTCGACTCTGATTGTACTGTGCTGACATTTGAAATCCTCTTTGTCACAATTTATTTTTACAACATTGCACAGTAGCTTTTTATATCATTATCTAAACAGCAGATGACAAATGGGACCAGGTGGAAGGAAAACGACTGAGTGAGAGTCAGAGGGAGGGATGACTGTAGATGAAGAATGAGGGAGAGAACAAATAGACATGTAGCTCTATTTTTAGTGAGATCGTTCATGTCCGTTTGGTTTGGTTAACAACAATGAACCACGTGTCATGTGTCAGCAGAGTTTCATGGTCTGTAGATCATCACTTTGTTTAAACTGTGTGCAAATGTCATATCAGTTTGGCAGATTGAAAACGTGTTTCTTAGTCATCAATTGACTGTAAACAGATGTTACTATCTACAACACTTTTATTTTGTTTTCCAGCTTTTAAAAAGTTGCCTTACTGCAGTGGTGAAAGAACTCTGGAGTAAAAGTAGTAATACCATAATGAAAAAAGTAAAACAAGTAAATGTCCTGCATTCAAAATGTACCTTAAGTAAAAATACATAAGTATGGGCCAAAAATAACTCTTCCTAAGTCCCGCCCTTTTTGCTTTGTGCTCCAATAACAGTTGACCAAGCTTGGAACCTGGTGGAACCTCAGTCAACGTTCTCTTTCCCTTTTTCCTGTACTTTTGCTAGGATCGTCCATGTTGAAAAGAAAATCAAATTTTGTAGATGGTTAAAGCAAAATGCTAGCTAACTAGCAAGCTAATCTAACATCAGTCACTAGCTTACTTTGTGAATTTAACATGTGACTAGTTGCTTCCACAGGTCCCCCAGCAATCTTTTAACCATTTTCAAAATGTGGTACAGTAAACTGGAAAGGAGAAAGTTGACTGAGATTCCACCAGGTGCATGCTATCTTTTTTTCCAAGGATGGCAAACAACAACAATAACAATATTTAATCGAATAGTCGAATCTTTTTAAAAATCATGTCTTTGAGCACCCGCCCCTTTGTGTTTTGGTTAGTTTGTCTTTTTTTCTTTTTTTTTTTAAGTGGACAGGTCTGAAACCAACTACTTATCAGGGTTAGCTAGCAAATTACTAGCCACTCCCAGCGACTTTTTACAAACAAGGACCATCATGTCTTGGTACCTCCCTTCATGTCTGCTAGGCTCAGCAGCTCTTTCACTGTTGGAGTCAGACATAACTAGCCGAGTAGAACAGATGTTAGTTTGCAAGGTAGTTACAATCGTTGACGACTTTGAAGTTCTCCTTCAGGCTCAGCAAAATGTGCGTGCGTCATTTGGTGGGAGGGGCTTAATGGAGTGATACGAGGCAGCAGAGAGAAAGGCCGAAGGTTTGCATTGTGTATGTTCAAATATTGCCTGCTGCAGCTTTAATGTATAAAAAGTAAAAGTACTTAATATGCAAAATGTCCGTCTAAGCAGCATCCGAAAAACTGTATATACTATTTGGTAGTTTAATCTATAACAGTGCATATTTTATTAACTGATCTGATGTTTGACATGTAAAACGTTATTTTAAAATTATCTAATAACTACAACTGTCAGATAACTGTAGTGTAATAAAAAGTGCAATATTTCACTCTGAGTTGTAGTGGAGTAAAAGTATAAATTAGCATAAAACGGAAATAAACTATGAATAACTCAAATTTGTAGCTTAGTCACGTGTTGACACTTGATTTCTGTCCCACAGTACAGGTCCCTGGTGTACCTGGTGTACGGGCTGCTGGCTGTGTGGACCACTATGGGCTGGACCTACGTCACCCTCATCCTGTCCCACTGCATCCTGCTCTACAGCATCTCCTTAGTGAAAATACGCTGGCTTTGCTTTGTCACGGGGCTTTGCACCCTCGCCACATTCAAGTGTGAACCCTTTGTGTCCTGGCAGGTGAACTGACAGCTCTGAACAGAAGTGACATTACAATAGTTATGAATATTAATGGGTTTGTTTCCTGATTTATGATGATTTATTCTCCATGTTTCTACTCCATCCAGGCGGGTTTTGTCGAGGGGGACTTTGAGCTGCGTCATGTTCTCTTCTATGGAGGTTGTGGCTTCACTATAATGCGCTGTATGAGCTTTGCTCTGGAGAACTGCGAGAGGAAGGATGGAAACTACAACATCCTGGAGCTGCTCAAGTACAACTTCTACCTCCCCTTCTTCTATTTTGGGCCCATCATGACCTTTGATAAGTTTTATGTTCAAGTAAGTTGAATCAGGTTTTTATCCCCAGTCTTAATCCAGCAGCTCAGGGATTGTTGGAGCTTATTAATCTAGTGCCTTAGATGGTGTTGGTGATGGTTTATCATAGAGCAGTGGTTCCCAACCTTTTTTGGAAGCGATATTTGCTTATGAGCCATGTTCACTGCTTGCTTATGTCTGTAGGTTATGACCAGTCCAACCAAAGAATAACTACCTGTTTTATTTGAATATTTTAAAAGCCTGAATAGATAAACATCATTCAGTAATTCACAATAAATAAGAAAAGAAATAAATATTAGAGGAACATCAGGAGACATAAATATAATTTTGTGAAGGGGGCCACTGGAAACTGCTGTCACAGAGGATGAATATTGTCTTTGGGATCTGGAAATCATCTTTTAACAGCTGGATGTTTTCTTGTGGAAAGCCATCACAGTACACTAAAGGAGATCATTTAGCAGTGAAGGAAGTAATTTCAGATCCTTTATTTAAAGGTACAATCAGTACGATGTGTCCGAGCTGTTCATAAATGCACCAGAAAGATTTATTGTTGAGTCTCATTCTTAGGATGTCAAACGTACCAAAGTTTTGGGTTGGTAAAATGTCCCGAGCACAACAAAAATAATGAGAAAATAAGGAAATACAGGCAGAGACTATACATTGTCTTTTTTTAGTGAACTGTTGCATATTGTTCCTCCAACTAATACTACACTGTAAGAATACTCCATTACAGGTATATATCTAAGTCCTCCATTAAAAATGTCACCTCTGTAAAAATATTAAAGCATAATTAGGTAAAGCAGTAAATCGTCACATTTCTCAAATATATACTAAAGAACTTAAAATGTACTTAGTAACATTACCCCTGTGTTAGACAGAATATGAGAATACATTAATGGAAAAATGCTTACTGCTGTACTCATGTCCGTCATCCGTACTGATTACAGATATTTAATTCTGCACCAGTGCTAAAATCAGAGTGCTCTCTATGAGCTGTAGCAGAGAAATGTGCAGGTCTCTGTAATGTGCGTCTGCTGCCCCCTGCAGGCCAACAAGTCCGACCTGACCAGGAAAGAGTGGGAGATGTGGAACATCAGCGTGCAGGGCCTGATTCACCTGGGAGTCATCATCGTAGTGGACGTCCTCTTCCATTTCATGTACATCCTCACCATCCCCACTGACATGAAGCTGCTGAAGCACCTCTCAGACTGGGCTCTAGGTCTGTGATGCCTCCCAGAAATACCTCTTTTAATGTTTTTTTGTTGTTGTTGTGTTTATCAGAGCAGTTGACAGGGTTTCTTCTTAGAGAAGATAATAGGATTTAACTTTATTTATTCCAATTCTGGTTGTAAATAAACATTAAAATGCACAGTAAACGTGATTTCATGTGTTTCCAGTGGGCCTGGCTTACTTTAACCTGGTGTATGACTGGGTGAAAGCTGCTGTCATGTTCGGAGTCATCAACACCGTGTCCAGACTGGATCATCTGGACCCTCCCAAGCCACCCAAGTGCATCACTCTGCTCTACGTGTTTGCTGAAACGTGAGTTGAGTTTACACAGCTTGATCATATTTGGCTCAGATTATACTGTGGTGTACAAATCTGTAAAACTAATCCTTTATTGTTTTCTTTTTTTTTCTCTTTCATAGCCATTTTGACAGAGGGATCAATGACTGGCTGTGCAAGTGAGTGTCTCAGAAAGATCAACAAACTAAATAAGTCTTAGGAATCTTGGCCAACGTTTCCCAAACTTAGGGGCGGGACCCAAAATGGGCCGCGGACCTGTTTTTATTGGCTCGCTCATTGACAGAGAAATATGAATACTGCATTTGCTCAAATAGTGACGGACAGCATGAAAAAAACAGGAGCTCTCAGTGACATCGAGGAAAATTTGCATCATATTTGATACACAAGTTTCTGAGACCTCTGCAACATCAATATGATCATAACTTTCCTGAAATAAAACCTTATGCAATCTGAGACATGTCTTCTGCCCTCTGGTGGATTATCAGTGCACCACAGGCAGCAGAGAGTGCAAAACCCAACATGGCTGCCTTCACTTAGTGAGTCACACGTTTTCTAATATTTCAATATGATTATTTAATTTGAAACAACCTATAATTACTTAATATTTTGTACCTTATTTCATAGTTAAATCATGCTGAAAATATGTGTATCAAATATGATGCATAAGTTAATTTATTTGTGAATCACTCAAACATTATTCTATTAAAATCCATGATGCAATTTGCAGTATTCTTGCCACAGTCATCCACAATCACAAATACACTGTTAAATAAACTAATTGAATATTGAAATATAATGTTATAAATAATATAAATAAAAAGGTTCAAAAAAAGAACCAAACCAGTTGAAATGTGCCAGGATCAAAAGCTCCAATAAACACTTTGATTTTAAAAAATAGTTTCTGGAAATTATTATTACTGTGAGATACTTTTACAATTAATACATTTCATATACATTTTAAATTGATGGTTTGTTGTTGTTTTTATAGTAGTTATACATGTAGATGTTATGGCAGTTCACGATGATCACCAAATTTCTCTTTTTGGTCTCGAGCTGGAGAGGTTTTGGAACCTCTGATCTTGACATATTTAGAGGTTCTGATGCTGTTTCATTATCTACAGGTATGTGTACGATTATCTGGGTGGGAAACATGAGAATGTGGTGGAGGAGCTGGTGGCAACACTGTGCACTTTCGGTGTCACCATCCTGTGGCTGGGACCCTGCGAGGTGGTGCTGATGTGGGCTTTCTTCAACTGCTTCGGCCTCAACTTTGAGCTGTGGACGGCCAAGTTCTTCACCATGGAGCCTTTTGCCTCTTTTGAGGTTTGTCAGTGAAAGTTGTCTTTACATTTCAGTTAGGATACAGACGCAAAGGCAGGCATAGTTCAGATTATTTGAAACAAGGTACTTATCCATAGTAAGTATATTACCTGTAGTAGATGATGGTCAACATGCCCCCAGTTTGAAGAAGCAGAGAGGAGCACAAGTCTAATGTACTACTGTGGAGGAGGTCAGCAACCAAAGGTATTTTAGGTATGCTGGTACTCTGCTTCTCCTAAGTGGGGATGTGCTGAAACATTACGTACTATCCCTTTAATAATGTTTTTCTTACAGGCAGCGATGTCAGAAGCAACGTCCCGCCGGATCAGAGCCGTCTTCAATACTTTCAACTTCTGGTGCATCGTGTTGTACAACATCCTGGCCTTGAACACTTTGGACTTTGCCAAGCTGGTCGCCAAACGCCTGCTTCTCAAAGGTAATTTTATTTGTTTATTTGTTTTGAAGAGTGTTTAATTATTTGACCAACTCTATTAACAAGCTTTTCTTACCTTCCCAGGCTTCCCTATCACCACCATCATTGTTATGTTTGTGACCTACTGCCTGGTCCAAGTGATTAAGGAGAGAGAAAGGAGGCAGGCCCTTATCGATGATCCTGATCCTCTTCCTCCTCCTCCTCCTCCTCCTCCTCCGACCGGTGCTGCTGCTGCACCTGCTGCTCAGCCAGTCGTAGATCCCAGCAAGGAAAAAGCAGAGTAGATACTTGATGCTAATAGCGAAGGATGTATACAGCCACAAGTATTATTTGCCAGTCCAGATTTTATAACATGAATTGTGAATAGATGCTCATGTAGAAAACAGCTTTAACTGTAAATAAATTAACCATCACTTACTGTGTTAATACTGTATGTAAAAGGGAAAATAGAGATTAATGAAGGACATTAACTCAAATAATACAGTATAATGTACAGTCCATCTGTATACTGCACAGTGGCACTGACAATGACTAACCGTAAAGACTATTCTGTGTAAAAACACTGTAGAGAAGTCAAACTAAATCTCCTTTTTGTCAAACTTTGTCATTAATGCAAAAAAAATAAACTGCAAAGATTTGTTCAAAGTGTCTTTCTGAAGAGTTTCTCTCCTGATGGAGCTGTTTTTTGAATATGAATGAGAGAGAGACAGGGTCTTTTTACAGTCCATGAGTCAGTGTTGAGTCTTGTCATTAGAGTTGGGAGGTATTTCTGTCGAGTTACATCAGCAGCTCACAGCTTAATTCCCGTTTGATGCCTCCACGCTGGAAACACTTTAAACACTGTCCTGTGGAACAGCTCGGTCATTCATACCTGTGGTGATTCACTACCTGGAACTGAACTGTGAGATAAAAAAAAAGTCAGACTGCTGCGTGTCTGTGAAGAAGATTAGTGAAACTTAATAAAAACTTCACTCCAAGAAGTCCCACGCTGATCACCTGAATTCATGTAATAATAGCAAGTTTTATGCTCCACCATTCTGCTATTAGTACTGCTAGTCCCTGTTTGTGACACTCTGCTGGAGCCCATTTGTTTCTACTGAAGACAAATGAACTAATTAATGTTTTTTCAGGTGTTTTCAAGTGTCATTCACATAAATGTGTCCATCCCACCTGGCATTAGAAGACACTGCTGATATTAACTACAATAAATACCTGTGTTAAACACATTATATCAGATTTAAACTTGTCTAATCAAACATTCTCATACGTTGATTTTAAAGCTGTAAAAAATATATCTCTAACATTGTAATGAATTTATATTTTCATTTTTAAGTAATGGTCAGTACGCCAGGCTCTTTAGTTTTTAGCAAACATGACCAAAACATGAGTTTTTGTAAATTATGTTTTTGTCAGGGACAATTTTAAACCATGGATAAATACACGATTGGTGAGCTGGTGAGTATTTACAGCGGCAGAAAGGTGTGTGTGTGATTTACAAAATAAGCATGGCAAACTACAGCGCCCAAGTAGTACGTCAGTCAACAGTGTGGCTCGTTCATGTGTTTAACAGTGGACACTGTTGGACGACAACGAGGGTCTATGACACAAAGGGAATAAGATTAACAGGCTTTCTTTCTGCAGTATAATCAGCTAGAACTACTTTCTTTTCTACTAGAAAGAAAATAGTCCCTACATGAAACTGCTCACAACAAGGTCTGTGGATTATCTTGGGTAACCAGGTCATGATTTTTGGAAAAAGAGCCTGCTGTTGGAATTTCTTTTTGGTACTTTCAGCACCACAAGCCGAGTGCCATTTACTCCCATTATACTGGAGAGAAGGCAGACGTCTCTATGGTCAATACAAAAAAAATCTAGATGGATAAATACATAGTGGGAAAAATATGTATTTTTTTATTTTGGGGTGAACTGTCCCTTTAAGTGCACAACTTGAGTGCTTTGTGAAATTTTAATCAGGGCCAGTAAACTTTTGTTTGGGACAGTATATTCTTGACCCACTCACACCATGATATCACCAGATTTAACTTATAATTCAGACCCTGACTGGAAAACGCTCAGTTATGAATATCTTATTTTTTCAGTCGTGATGTTACCCTGAAGGTCGTTTATATTCATTGTTTGAATGATGCAATTTTATCACATTAAAAAAAGGTGGAGAATACCAACTCGATCTAAACTGAAACAGAGGTGGTGTGTGTACAGAGGAAAGAACAAAGAACAAAGTTACAACATTTTGTTCTGGGGTTGTGTGTGTTCAATAATAGTGTAAATATCATATAAAAGTAAGGTTTGACAGAGTGACACTGTTGCTCTAATGACTCAGCCACAGGGACCCCAGGGGACAACCTCTTACACCTACTCCAGATCCCCCCATGACTCAGGATGGACTTATTTCCCATGAAGCAATATGTCAGCTGTCTGTGAGTGGGTGGATGTTCCTGGGGAGTGGGTAGGGGTTATTGCATTTCATGTTCCAGAATAAAGCCCATAGCTCCACACCGAGCACCAGGACTATAAATAACCTGCCAGTTGGAGCTCGGTTGAAGGGTCAGGACAGCTGAGGAAGTGGGCTGTCCCGCGGTTCAGCTGGTGTGGACTGACTGTGCCTCTGAATCCTCTCTCCAGGCTGGAAACTAGGACCCCTCTGCTGTAAAGAAGACCCATTTCTGTTTGTTTTTTGATTTGAAGCCCCTGAAAGGCTCTTCAAACCATGGCTGCACCCATAAACCCCATGGACGAACCAAGGGTGTACCAGCAGACGCTGCTGCAGGACGGCCTGTACGACCTGCTGGAGAACGACAAGCTGGTCGACTGCGTGCTGAAGATCAAAGACAAGGAGTTCCCCTGCCACCGGCTGGTCCTGTGCGCCTGCAGCTCCTACTTCCGCACCATCCTCCTGTCTGACCTGGATGAGAGCAAGAAGAGGGAGATCGTCTTGGAGGACGTGGAGCCGGGGGTCATGGGGCTGATCCTCAAGTACCTCTACACCTCCAAGATCAACGTAACAGAGCAGAACGTCCAGGACATCTTTGCAGTGGCTAACATGTATCAGATCCCTTCGATTTTCACTGTTTGTGTGTCTTTCCTACAAAAGCGGCTGAGCCTCAGCAACTGTCTGGCGATCTTCAGACTTGGACTGATGCTGGACTGTCCAAGGTTGGCCGTCTCTGCCCGAAACTTCGCCTGTGAGCGCTTCCAGCTCATCTCCAGAGATGAGGACTTCCTCCAGCTGGAACCCAGTGAGCTGGCAGCCATTTTAACAAATGACAACCTGAATGTGGAGACGGAGGAGGTGGTGTTTGAGGCTTTGATGAACTGGGTGTTCCGGGACACAGAGAACAGAGAGAAAGAGCTGCCAGGTTTGCTGGATTGCATTCGTTTGCGTCTGGTCAGCGAGGATTACCTGACAGAGGAAGTGGAGAGGCATGAACTGATCAGTTCGAACCCCGAGCTGCTGTTGAAGCTCCAGCTGGTCAGGGACGCTCACACCGGGAAAATGCCGGAGGTTAAAAAAACCAAAAGCAAGAAGGAGGACAAGGGAGCAGAGAAAGATGGAGAGAATGAGGAGAAAGAAGAAGAAGAAGAGGAAGAAGGTCTTCTCCCAGGCATCCTGAATGACAACCTGCGGTTTGGCATGTTTGTCAGGAACTTGATACTGATGGTGAACGATAAAGGCGCTGTGGCCTACGATCCGACGGGGAACGACTGCTTCTTAGCATCACTTTCCACACAGATTCCCAAGAACCACATCAGCCTGGTCACCAGGGAGAACCAGATCTTTGTGGCTGGAGGATTATTCTTTGATGAACAGAACAAAGAAGACCCACTGTGCTCGTACTTCCTACAGGTAGGGGAGGACATACAGTACAGTAAATAAATCATTCTTTGAGGACCTGCAACACTTCTGTCAACAATGCAGAAAGTAATAAACATTTATGTTTTACCTTTAATGCTTAGAAGTAAAACGTGACACCTCTACTGCTGAAATATGCTCTTTAGTTGTGTTAAACCTTTTAAAACCTGCTGTCCCACTCACTGAATATAAACTCATGCTGTGCAGCCAATTTTTTCTTTAAACGGGAGTTTTCAAAGTTTTGATGACTGTGCACCAATTCAGGAAGCCACCTTCTAATTGATAGCCACACAGGAATTTGTCAAAGGATTTGTGATTCCTCTCCCAATGACATTTAACATTAGAAATTCCTTGAGCACCAAATTCACCTATTTGCAGATAAGCCATACTACTTTATCTGTCCCCTGAGGTGATCCATTTTTCTTAAAAACCTCCTTTTCGCTTTAATCATACAGCATTTTTTCTGTGGTGACTTTTCCATTTCACTTCCACATTAAACTTCCAAGTTGTCCACAAAAATCTCTGTATCTAAAAGAACGTTTGACAGAACATTATTCCTGTGACACTCACTTTCCACAAGTTGTTGTTCCTGACCAGACCGATGCTTGTTAGGGGTGCGCAGTTTGATGCAGTTGCCAAATATTACATCAAAGCTGGGATAGGAAAAAGTTCAATAATAACCTATACTGTAAGTTTAATGTAATTCAGGTGGTCTGAGAAGACTGGACGTCTACTCCTCGTCTTGGCTCTGTTTTCCGGTTTTGGAAAGTCTAACCTGCGACATGAGACTCTGAATCTCATTCCCAAACGTAGTACCCTGATTCTACGAGTACTGGGCCTGTTGTGTCTGTGGTTTTGATCCTTCCTCCACTCAACTTCATGCTCCACCAACTGCGTTTCATAAGCAGAGCGGTTTGTTCTTCTCATTATGTTGATCTCCGCAAATTTCATTGATTTTTCCTCACTTTTAATTTTTTTTAATGATTGCAAGTCTGTACAGGGTCTTTTATTTTGAAAATTGACTGGATTTATGCCGTTTCTGTGTCTGACTTGACGCGGTATTGGTCAAAAATAGACTCAGCGTGCACTCTCCACGGACCAGAGTGGAGGGCTGTTTCTGGGACGCGCTGAGGCACTTCTGGTGGAGTCATAAGCATTGTGTAGAACAGCCACAATCAGTTCCAGTGGCCACAGTGCAGCCGTGCCCAGTGGAATCAAGCCATAAGTATTTCACTACGTCCTATGACTCAAACAATCAACACTCTTAAAACCATCAGTCCAAAGCGTTGGTAATTTGCTGACCTTGGCATAAGATCTCTCTATAGAATCACTACTGCATTTCAAGTCACGTTCGGGGGCCACACAGAATGTTTCTGAGGGATGCCACTGGCCGGTCGGCGACACTTTGAAAAGCCCTGGTTTAAACCCACAAAAACTTATTTTACATCCTAATGGAAATGCCAGAGTTTCCGAAGATACCAAATATATCAAGGAGAATTTTTGGATAACCTTTTTTTTTTTTTTTTTTACACATTCAGCTATAAAGGGTAAATACAGAGGGGTAAACTGGACGTTGTGTTTGTGTCCTTAAGGTGGTGTAAATGTGACCCACTCACAAATATTTCACTCCTGTTGACCTCAGTATGACCCGGTCAGTGCTGATTGGCTGGGAATGCCTCCGGTCCCGTCGCCACGGTTCCTGTTTGGGTTGGGCGAGGCTGAGAACTCGATCTATGTGATGGGAGGGAAGGAGCTGAAGGAGCAGGAGCACACGCTGGACTCTGTGTTGGTCTACGACAGACAGTGAGTACAAGTTAAAGTTAACGTAAATCACTTAACTGACTCAAACCTGATGAATTTACACGTCTCCCGTGGTCATTTCCAGATCTTTTAAATGGGGAGAATCAGACCCAGTTCCTTACCCAGTCTATGGACATGCAACAGTATCCTATAATGATGTTGTTTATGTGATTGGAGGAAAAGGAGACAATAAGTGAGTATTGAGTGGGATCAAAATATCTGTAAATTGTGAAGAGTTACAAGAAAAACATAGAAAAACAATATTTTTCTCACAAGACTGACCTTAAAAACATTACGTTTTCTGTTTCTCTTCTAAAAAAGGAGCTGTTTGAAGAGGATGTGTGCATACGACGCCAAGAGGTTTGAATGGAAGGAGCTTGCACCCATGAAGACCGCGCGCTCTTTGTTTGGAGCCACCGTTCATAGGGGCAAAATCTACGTGGCAGCAGGAGTCACCGACACCGGGCTGACAGACTCTGTGGAGGTGTACGACATCGCTACCAACAAGTGAGCTCCTGGAAATCAGTGTAAAAAGGCTGACAGAAGTGAATGTGTGTTCCTCGTGCAGTTGCTGGCCTGAGGCATGTGCAAACTAAGTGGCTGCTTGGGGCATGAAGCCACCAGGGGACCCCCGCATTACAATTACAAATGTGATTTCTTCTACTGTTTTGTATGCAGAAGAGGAAACCACACTGAAGAAATATTGTTTGGTCTGTCCGGGTTATTGTGTTTACCAATTTATTTCAGTGAATAATTAGTGAACAGTTTACTTGTTGTTCTTCACATTTTTACATTAAAGACTTAATGAGATGTTTTTTCTTCGTGACAAATTTTACTTTGAACATTAAATTTAGTTTAAAATGTCTCGGGGGCGCCAAAATTTCCCTATCAAACTACTTGAGCCCTCTAGAAATGTATTGCACCTTAGTGAACTGTACCTCCGTGTGTGTATTTACATTTCTCAGGTGGTCAGATTTTGGAGTGTTTCCTCAGGAGCGCAGCTCTCTGAACCTGGTGTCGCTGGCCGGCTCGCTGTTCGCCGTGGGAGGTTTTGCCATGATGCCTTTGGAGGACAGCGAAGAGATCATTCCCAAAGAGATGAACGACATCTGGAGGTGGGTCATAACAACAGTTTCTTTTCATCAACGCAGTCATCCGTAGTGCTCCCGGTACTTTGTTTTTAACCATGACTTGGGCAGATACACTGTAAAAACATCTGTTTTAACTTAAAAAAGTTAGTGTCCAGGCTGCTCTTCAGTCAAATTGACCAACATTTCAAACAAAATTTGATTTCCTTTGACATTTTTCCAGTTGGAAAGTCGACTCTTAAGCTCACACAAAGAACTTAAAGCTACAGCTGCTCCTGTTGGAGCTATTTTGTTTCCAGTGTTGGTTTAAAGATGATTTGTGAAACTGCTCCCAGTGAATTTGTTAAATTTTAAATGTAAGGGGTTAGAGACTGAACTCAATACTAACCTTCATCATGGTTCCCGGTGAAATTTTCATTATTGTGAGAGCAAGCGACCCTGACTTACCACAGCAAGTTTTCATCATGTTTTCATTAAAGTATAAATAAAGCACAGGCGATATAAACAATGCATGCTGGGAAGTCTGCAAACATGTTGATCATGTGATTAAACTCTGCACAGTACATTCATTCAACTCATCATTTCAAGTCAAAAGTCTTTACGTTAGAAGATGTTTATAATTTCTGAGATGTTCTGAAAGTAAATACTAGACACTTTAAGTTTCATGAATTTGAATAAATAAAACTTGTAAATTCATGTTAAGCTAATGAGAAAAGATTAATTCTGGCAGAAATTCATTATTAATTCTGGCAGAAATTCATTAACCATTTGCTCTGTAATGTTAATCTGAGTACATAGTGCCTAGTTGAACTGTTATTTTTTTCAGTGGTTGTCAAAGTTTTACCTGTTTGTTGACCAAAGTCTGTTAACCTCCTCAGGTATAACGAGTCAGAGAAGAAGTGGAATGGCGTCCTCAGAGAGATCCAGTACGCGTCAGGCGCCACCATTCTGGGCGTCCGCCTCAACACCCTGCGACTCACTAAGATGTAGAGATGTTAAGAATAACTTTAACGTGTTTGGTGCTCAGTTTGTTTTATCTTTTTAACACGATGCCATAGGAGCTCTAATTAAAAAGCTAACTGTAATTCTGCCTTAACATCATTTTTTGATTGAGGACATTTTTATATATGTGTGTTGTGATTTTAATCTGATTTAGACTGTAAAACTGTGTACAATCTGAAGCCAAATGACATTTTTTTTGCACTGTATGGAATAAAATCTAAGTATTTGACACCAAATATTCTCCTGATGATCATGGAAAATGTGTTGGCAAGAAGTTGTGGATTTCCCAACAGATGGCAGCAAAGTCATAATGTAGGAGCCTTCAGAGAGCATGACTGGAACATGATATACCTAAAAAAAATATATATTTGTGCAGAGACAAAAACACAGCACACACCTCCATTTGCAATAATATATCTATACTGTTTAATATTGAAATGATTTCGTTACGCTCTGCTGTGTTACAGACAGTAAACACTAGTCAATAATACAATAAAAGACAGAAAATACAGTCTAATGTTATTAGCACCTCTAGACACTATCGTCCTTGTACGGTTTTTAGTATTTTAATATAGCTGAACTTGACAACTACTGCCTACACATGGTCTTTGTACACCAGAGTTAACTAAGACATAGTGTTTACATTATAAAGTAGAGAATCAGCAAATAACAGTACACATTATGATTTATTTAACACAACTGCAGTATGAGTAAGTATGGGAAATGTAGAGGGTATGTGGATAATACATCTTTGAATTGACTATGGCGTTGGTGCCGATTATATCACATACTGTCTTTGCCCAAAAGGGGGAGAAGTCACCATTAAACAAATGTATTAGAACAGCTAACCAAACTTTCACATGCAAAATAACCAACGATATTTGTTTTCCAATTTTATGTTCTCGATTTTATGGAGCCCAGAAACTGACAAAGTGTAGCAACAGATGATCAGATGAATAAAAAAAAAAACACCTGAACACATCATTACATTTCTTTTAAGTTACAGAATGAGTGTAAAAATAAAGTTAAGGCTACTTAAACCTCAAATCAGTCTGTTAAAAAAAAGCACAATACTTCTATTTTTCCTATACCATTAATCAGTTGATAAAATGAATTTTAAATACTAATTAACATCTATTTCTCATTTCCCTCACCCTATTTTTAAGCTTTTATTTTTTAGTGGACTGTGTGGCTAGCTAACATTAGCTTAACTGACACTGGTAGCTTAACACACTGAGCACCTGCCTTGTCAGCTAGCTAGTTAGCTGAAGCTAACTTTCATCATAAAACTACACCAGCCTGAGGGCTACATGTTAATCATCAATATACTCTACTGCATAGTACCGTCATATACATATACATTCTTATAACAGTGCCTAAAGCATTTTAGTCAGCAAGCTAACAAAAACTGTTAGTTAACAGTATCTACAAACGCATGTCTTTTGTCTTCATCACAGACCACAATGACAGTCTTACATGTAATCCTGTAAATTTTATAGATGTGTGTGTGATTAAATGCCTTTTTTTCCCCAAACAAACTAAACATAAGTACTAAAAATAGCTTTTTTTAAACCAACTGATTGTTAAAGGAAAAGGAGCCCATAAGCATTTCTTTTTACTAGAGCTGCAACTAACAATAATATTAATTATTGATTAATCGGTTGATTATAAATTTATTGAAATTATAAAATTTCAATAAATGGTCAAAACCCAAAGATGCAGGTCAGCACATTTGAGAAGCTGGAACCAGAAAATTTCTGCGTTCAGAAAAGATTAATTGTCAATTAGTTAATCAACCTTTGACTCATTGATTAATTGCTGCAGCTCTATTTTTAACATTCCACTTTAATAATTTAACTAACAATGTTTTTCAGTGATGTGTTCGGTTACGTTCTGACTCATCTGATAACCCTTTGTTGGTTTTGGGGCTCCATAAGTTTGTACCCATGAAAAGGGGAGACAAAAAAGAAAAACAAACAAAATCATTGCTTCTCCGTTCTTAAAAAAAAGACTTTTTTTCTTCTTCAAAATAGTAACACATTTCTTAAAATTCTTACGTACGTACAATTCTTTCTCTCCAGTATCGTCAAAAAGATTCCCAACACTTTTCTTGAAGCTGAAGGCCACACAATCAAATCCTTTAGGATACACACTTCAGCTATAGCAGCTAAACCCAAAACAAGAAGTCCCAGTAAGGACCCGACTTGGCAAAACCCACGAGCACTCAGCTTTGTATTGACGGCCATGCTCAGTGCTTCATTATGTGACAAACATAACTTTCCTTGGGTGCAATGCAGATGCACAGTCACTGTGGTGTCCAGGCACCCACTTAATCACTGACAGGCCCTCATTTAAGGACAAGGGCAGGTCCACCTTTGCCTAATCTAATACAAGCCTTTGGCTGCTAGCCTTAGTAAAGGAGAATTTGGCTAATTAAAAGACATAAAGCCTACTTGCCTAGAATATAGGACTCCTAAACACTGTGCAAAATTTCCCTTCTCAGTTTCTAGAATCTCAGCTTTAACTGCCATTTCACTTTATAACATTACATTAATAAAAAAATGACATAAAAAGAATACTTGTTAGGACTGTGAGATATCAGGGCTCCGACATGTTGCTTTTTTCACACATGGGTGTTGTTGGCAGCTGGATTTAGGGAAGACTGGTTCGCCAAATAATCCAAGACAAAGGATTAAGATTTAACTTCTGCTTTCTAGGGGGGATTTAACCTTTTATAGTCAAATCAATCTCAACACTTCCTCTGAACGCTGTGTCATAAACTACACATCTTGTATTTTTTCATGACTTTTTTTTTTACCAACTGTCTTTTAAAAATATAAGATCATCTGCTCAATGTCATTTGCCTCTAAAATGATGAATATGATGATCAATACTACACTGGTTTGGAAGCCCATAACTCGATTTTAGAATAATATTCCAATCTGATCCTTAGCAGGCACGTGCAGTAGGACTTATTTTTGCAGGGTCTGAACAAACACTTTTGACGTCCCTTTGGTCTAAACAAAATGTTGTTTCAGAGGACTGAACACCTGCCAAGGACACATTTTTGGCAGAGGCTGCATTTTTGTAATTTCCTATAATTTTATGCCACGGAAATATATTTTTAAAAAAACCCACACACCTGCCGTCAGCAAATAACTGCAACTGTTTCAGCCTTCAAACCTTGCTAGCTGAACTGGAGTATAAAGTGCTCACAATAATTAATATATTTCTTATGACTCAATTTGGCAACTGACATCTTCCTTTACATTTTCTAATGGCCTGAAAAAATAACAGTCACATATTTAAGACCCTTCCATCGGAGCCTGAAACTGAGCTAAGACTAATTTCTCTTGATTACGGAGACTCAACCAATCAGAAACAGCCGAGGTTGCACTGCAGGAGGAGTCACAAATATTTTGTCAAAGAGCGGCACAGTGCAAAACAGGCAGATTGAAACACAGAGACACCAGTTTAGGTGCGCTGACTCCTCAGTGTGCAGAATTCCACACCACAGCCAATAAGTTATTCTAGGAAACAAAACAGGTCTGGCCCTTCTCAGCCACTTCTGCAGCTTACTAACCACAAACTGTGATCACATCTGAACAAATAACACAAAGGAACTGACTAATTTGTAGATTTTGTGAATCATTCATGAGCATTAATATCCACGCGGTACATTTAAACGTTAAATGTATGCCTTTGGATTTACAAACCCCAATTGCAAAAAAAGGTGGGACGCTGTGTAAAACGTGAATAAAACAAAATGCAATGATTTGCAAATCCATTGTGACCTATATTACATTTAATACAGAACAAAGACGAGATATTCACTGATTATTAATGATCCTTTATGGATTGTAGATGGTAAAAATCCCTAAATGAGAAACACTGTTCTTAAACTGTTGGAGTATTTGCCCACGCAGTTTTTCACAAAGTGGTGAACCTCGCCTCATCCATGCTTCTGAATGACTGAGGATGCCCCTTTAATATGGATTCATGATATTATGACCTGATAGCAATTTGCGATTTAAGTTAATCAGTTTGAACATTAAATATCTCGTCTTTGTACTGTATTAAATTGAACGTTTTACACAGCATCTCATCTTTTATTGGAACTGGGGTTTGTAAATTAAACAGTGGAAATCATTCACATCTCTGCTACCTATTTTTTTTTTTTTACCTTGTATCTGCATACATGTTCCCCATTACGGGCTAGTGTGGCAATCAAATTCAAAGTGCATAAATCAGTAGTATTAACTACTATCCCTCCCCCCTTTACCTCATCAGCTATCACCATCATCCACAACACACAGAAACATTCAAATCCCTCCAAGTATAAGGCGAACACACAAACTATAACCACAGTATCTCAGTATTGTCTCTTGGGCTACTGCTTCTCAAAACAGTAAAGTGGGAAAATACTTGATAAGTACATTTTAATGTACTCTTAAGGGAGACTCTTTCTTTAGTGTAGGATTGCTAATAGAGTGCAGTTTACAAAGACGCCACAAGGGAGCAACAGTCCTTACGTTTGTGTGACATTGACAGGTTGCCTTTAGTCCTCTCGCTGTCGACAATCAGGAACCCCATCGACCAATGACCAGATCAAACCACAGATGGGTATAAAATGTTGGCAGTTACCTCATCAAACTGCTCCAAATGTCTAAACTGTCGCTCACGCCTGACCCTGGAGCTCAACTGTCCAGTAAGGCTAAATTGGAGTCAGTACAGCCAGAATATATTCAACAATTTAACAGCTCTAGACTTTTCATTTAAAGGGCAGTCTCAAACTGGACCCTGTACAAAAGCAGCAAATCAAGGTACAAAACATGTGTTAGACACATGAAGAAAAACAAGACAAAAGTACCGTTATCAAATAACATCTGATGTGGCCCTAACCATTTAACCATGGCAGTTTAAGAAATACACGTAACTGGGGCGAGCTAAGACATGAGACAACACTAAGGTGCTTAAATTTGTCTTTTAAATAAAACAATGAACAGCTTATTACATTTACAAAAGCTTATCCACAAATTCCAACTTTCGGTAGTACCAGCCAAGACACATGTGGGGGCACATTCAACTGACTCTCCAAATGTAAACATGAGGAATTAATCACAAGGAAGAAACACATCTTAACAATATTTACAGGTTAATGCTACACTACAAGTAGGCTAGCTATAGATAAAGTGAGCAGGAGTGCATCAATAGTGCACAGAGACTATTTTTGGACAATTATATGATTGAAATGTCAGATTTAAAGGAATATTAGTGTATTTGCTCTCTTGCAGAGAGCTTAATGAGGGCATCAATGCCACTCTCATGCCTGTCCTTTAGATATGACGCTACAGCCAGGAGCTGGTTAGCTTAGCTTAGCACTAAGACAGGAAAGAGTGGGAAACAGCTAGCCTGGATTGCCCAAAAGTAACGAAATCTGCCAACCAGCACCTCTGAAGCTCACAAATTAACACATTAAATCTTACTTGTTTAACCCGTTAAAAAAAAAACAAAAAACGTAAAAACGTAAAAATGTCTGGCTGGCTGTTTCCCCCACAATATACACCAGTGTTGATGATTATTGTGATATTTTAAAAAATGAAATAATGATATAATGTTAATAACACTCATATGATAATATTGTGTAAATACTCAGTTCTTTTGGCCACACTAATCGTGTCATGAAATCTTGTATTGTGGAATCCCATAGTTTATTTAATCTGTACAAAAACCAACTAAACAGATGGAAAAAATCACACTCTGTGATTTTACAGGGAGTGTTGTTATCTTTTGAACAGAACCAGGACAGCTGTTTCCCTGTTTCCAGTCTTTATGCTAAACTAAGCTAACTTTAGCTTACTAAACAAAAACCAAAGCATTTCAGTAAAAACACAAATTGTGGGTTTTACACATTTTTCAGAATGATTTAGAATGTTAAATCGTGAGCTTAAGGGGGCGGCAGGTGAATTTTTTAACTTCAGACAGAGCTAAGCTAGCTGTTTCCAGTCTTTATGCTAAGCTAAGCTAACCAGCTGCTGGCTGTGGCTTCACATTTAACGTACAGACATGAGAGTGGTATCAATCTTCTCATCAAACTCTCAGTAAGATAGCAAATAAGTGTATTTCCCAGAACATTAAACTGTTCCCTTTAAGAGAAGAACTTTTTACTGACAAATTTGATTATATTCTTTTAATTCTCCTCCAGTAGTTTCATGACAAAAACAAGTTGTCAAAAGTGCACGTAGAGCCACACATCTTTGAGCGGTATTACATACTGCGTGACGGGTTCTACAGATCACTGTTGGACTATAATAGTGATGTAATCATGAGGAGCCCTTTTAGTGTTGCGCTCTGTTGTGCCAAAAGTACTCACTGTCAGTGCTCTTTGAGAGATTTAGGCATTGGAATATAATGTTTACCATTTCACAATATACATCAGGATGAAATGTGCACACTTAATGAGCTACATAAGCAGGATTTTGTGAATATTATTATCCCTACACTCTTGGTAACTAATTACATACTGTAGATCGGGTTTAGTTGGGAAATGAGCTGTAAGTTAACATTAACATTAGATTTTAAACCTACAAATATACTGTAGGTCTGAGTACATTAGGTTTTTACTAACAAGTCACAGAAAAGTGCGATGTCGTCTCAAAGCCAAATCTACAGGAGAGGAGTGCGCTTGCTTAATGTAAGCAAAAGATGAGAGTCAACAAATTACTCCTCCTCCTGACTCGGGGAAGCTCAAACGTAGATCCGAAGATCCTCATCTCCCGCCTCTGCTTCACATCTCACGCGCACACACACACACGCGCATTCA